>JBAJNP010009799.1:0-17317 GCA_036877545.1 Yasuhikotakia modesta | reverse complement strand
GTTAATTATACTTATTATTACCTTTGAGCTAAAGCTCATATTCCCTCGTTTCAGCGGAAGATAGTGTTTTAAACAACGCTTTCTAAACCGGCTGACACGCTACATTGGCGTGATTAAACATGTTGTTTAACACAAGTTGTTTGGGTGTCATTTCTTTAGAACAGGACAACAACAGCTCTCAGAGCACACTTTAATGTAGATTTTAAAAAAATATAGTTTAACTAGTCTTAATCAACACAAACTAATTGTGATAACTTAAAATGTTATAACTTTTCAGTGCCTTAAACATTTTTTAGCTCTAAGAAACTTACATTTTTAGCTGAGGCCTACTATTATTTATGCCCACCACTCTACCACCTGTCATATGTGGCTATCACATGATAGATAAAAAACAGTTTACATGCTAACAAATTAAAAAAATAGGTTGCCGATTCCATTTTCAAAGTTGGGAATAGGCTAATCCTCTTAACTCTTTGACTCCTCTATGCTTTACAAAATTCCCAAGGGTTCCTTATGGCTGCTTTTAATAAACATAATATTATCTCTGCATGTTTTTCTTATCTGTAATCACAAAATCTGCACTACCTATCCTATTGTAACTCAGTCCAGCAAGATTCCACAAATACAGGAATCCAACATAATCTGTAACAGGGAATAGAGGACTTCATCTTATATGTCTAAATGAAATATGAATTCATATTTGCAGGTGAAGACAGGGGAAAATGTAACAATAAGAGGTAATCCTGCACTGTATTAACTTTATCACTGGTGTAAAAACAAACATGATGACAATCTGCATGTATTAACAACCAGATAAGGTTACATTTGGCTTCAAACAACCACTAAACCTGCTGCTAGACATTCAGCTGTGTTTTTTCACCAGCTAATATGAAATAAAAAGTCACTGCGATCACCCCACCCCTCCACAAATTAATGAATTACTAAGTAACTACTCATCAATACCACTTAATACTTCGATTTTTTATTACTTTTTATACTGGTATTTTTGCATAAATATATTTTATATATATTTTTTGTTGTTAGGTATCGCTACTTTGTTTACCACCGCCAAGTGTGAAGCCGCTTGTTCACGCCTTGCGTCGTGCCGATTCGTTTGTTTATTGCGTGTTATTGTGAGGCGTTTCTTGATAAATTCAGTCGCATAATTAAGGCGTGTATTTCTCAATTCTTTCAAAATGCACAAGCTATTCTCTCTCTCTCTCTCTCTCTCTCTCTCTCTCTCAAAAATAAAATTACTCTAAAGGCTTATATAAATCAACAGTCTTTGAAGTCATGGGTGACATGCCTATTTCCCACAGGACAGTGGAAGAAAAGGAAATGACACAAAGAGAAGACACAAAACAGACAAACAGAAAGCTGTAACATACAGACCTGCACATGCGTGCATGACCAGCTTTAATATCTGCCCTGCCATCAGATACTTTTTACCTTTACTGCTTGCGAAAACACACATATAAAGAAAACAGGTGAAATTTCATGCAGTGTCTCTGGGCTGTTTTATATCCTCTGTACATTAATTTTAGAATCATACATATTTAAGCACAAACACAAATCCATCCTAACTTTATTTTCATACAAACAAAGCATTACATTTAGGTCAACAAGGTCAGACTAGAAAAGCAATGACATACTTTTGCAATGACAGCAATCTTTGCATGCTTGAAGTGGCTGCCAGTTTTTGTAGTCAGTTCATCCAAATGAACAACACAAAAGCATTGTGAAACAGCAGGATACTGATGGGACATGCCATTTGATTGGAAAAAAAAATCTGTTAAGCAGGGACAAGCACTTTTCAGTGATTTTTGTACAGCTTGTTACCAGGAGTTCCACTTACCATAATAGCAAACTAAACATTCCTGTGACCTCATTCAACTGTCAGCATTAGAACTGCTGGACTGACTCCTTAACAAAGGGGTGCATAAAAGGGAACATGGTTTTTCCACTACTTTTTACAAGAGGGTTTTTTTTTGTTTGTGTTGTTGTTTTTCACTTTTGTCTACAACACATAAACGGGGAAGAACAGTACTATATACTCTAGGGATTGTGGCGGTTTGGACAACAATTCTTCTCCCCTTCACAGCAGCTTTTCTATTAGGACTGCCTTGATAAACAAAAACATCATGTTTCTCCAGTCAGTGCTAAGAGCAGCCACATCCTGCTCTTATACCTTATGAACTGTATTGTTTTAATTTTTATCTATCATAAATTAAAGAACTATCGTGTGTATGTAATTATTACCAATAATCATCTCCTAATAAAATCTCATTAATTAAAAAAATGTAAAACTATAAAGCTTAAAAAATAATAAAAATAACAGGAAAAAACGTTTTTGTGCTGCCAGGGTGAACAACATTATCTGTGAAAGCATGAGATATGTCCCAAATTATCTACTAATTGGACATGGAACTAAAAATTGTGTTAATCTTGTGCTCTGATCCGTCATAGTCTTATAACATTACTATTGATAATAATAGGATAGGATTTAATAAATTGTGCCAAACAAACAAACGTGTTCATCTAGTTGTGGCCATAGCAAACTTTAGTATGCTAATGGAACACACTTTTCCTAATTAAGAAATGAGAATTCATAAATTTAGCTATATGCTTTAACATGGCCAGTTTAAAAGGAGTTAACTGCAGCAACGTGTATTCCACCATTTTTTTCAATGAAATGACGGCATGCTCCCTAGACCTATCCAAATCTTGTGGCCTATGTTTTTCTTTCGTGTTATATTTTTGTCAGCACTGAAACACAATGGAAAATGCAGGGTCACCCCAGCTGTTCTTCATTAAGCTTGTCTACACACTTATTGGCATAGTGGTTATGGTGGGGAGGGGAGCAGAAATACTAAAAAATGGGAAAAAGTATTGGAATAACTCTTAGATTGTGAGCCATGGTGTAGTTTGCAGAAACATGTAATTTAGCCAATGCAGGGTTGCTGTTGCTATGTAAACTCTTCTATACCCCTACCTCACACCAGCACTAGAGCAACAAAAGTGTCTGGTTACTAGCACTTAAATCATGCAGCAACCTCTGGTTTAGGAAAGAGAGCTCTCTCTCTCGTGCATTTTCCAATTTGGATCAGCATGTGGAGTGAGGTGGTTTGGATGTCACTGCCTCCACAGCACTGTGGCTAAGATTGCAGTGGTTGCGCAATGCAATTTGGCAGCCTTTGCACATACACAGACATATGTGCAGTCAGACACACAAACCATAAAACAGCACATTTAGTTCTGTACTTTTGTCACTCCTTGTTTCGACTTTGGATTTGATTATGGTGTTCTGTGTTCTCCTGGTCTCCAGAGTTCCTGAGTTGTGGTTATTATGTGTATTTTGGGATTATGTTTCAGTGGATTATGAAACATAACAGTGTAACATGGTGAATTAGGAGTGTGTAAGGAAGTCTAGAGATCTATCAGTTACAACTGGCCCTAATAAAATTGTTTGACAACCACTTTGTTCATTAAAGTGGATAAAGCTGAGTCAAACAGCTGCACAAACTATGTTAACATGCAATGATAGCTAATAATAATTCATCCAAGTTGCAAAATGCTAATAATAAAGATGCTGGGTTACATGTCTTTAGGAATGTTACATGTCAATCTGGACAATTCCAAAAAAAGAAAACAGCTTCATTGATTATCACTACCTACTCTGTATATAATTTCAGAATCTGACAGTTTCTTTTGCTACTAACCAAATTACATTAACTAATGCACTATAATTCAGAAACACAAATCTCTGTTTGTTTTGGATGTGTAGCCAACACAAACAATTAATGCAGTCCAATATTTACAAAAAATGAATGCTGTCACTTGCTTTAAGAAGCAAATATTTAGACCAGATCAATGCTATCAGCTCAAGAGTGTTAAAGGAGGGTGTGGGAAGACCTCATCTTAGTTCATTTTGTTAGTGTGTAGGTCAGATTGGGAGAGGCAGAACTTCAATAAACTCAAGGGACATTCTCACACAGTGGCCATTGTCCTCCTGCCTTATAATCACTAACAGGGACATTCAACTGCAAGCTGCCTTCATATGCAGTAGGCATCAACACAGTCCACTTTTGGGACAGAGCTAGAGTTTTGCAGATTTTATGACTTTTGGCTTACATACATTCATATTTTAATATCTAAACCTGTGCCCTCAGGAATGAGATTTGGTGTGTAAATCATTTCAATCAAGAAAAGCATTTGACTGACAGAGAAATCGAAAAGTGCTAAGACTGAGCAGTGGGATCTGTTACTAAGAAACAGACATAAGACAGAACAAGACAAAATGAATCATACTGGAAAAAATACAAACTCGCTTAAATCATTGCAAAACATTCCATCATGACAATCCAAACTTAATGATTGTCGTAATGTCTTGTTTTTTGTGTTTGTTTGGTTGCTGCCATATTGTTTTCTTTCCCCTTATCTCCTGGCATATCTGTCAGGCTGTTGTGCCAAAGGGGAACAAATCATTGCTTCTTTGAGACTGAGCCAACAAGCCTTGATCAATCAAAAAGATAGAGCTGCTTGAGTCGGGTTAAAAGAGGTATATCTGACATGCAGCATTGCTGTTTCGGGCTGAGAGATTGAGGCTGTCAGCACTTTCTTAATGCAAATCCCCCTGGTCTCTGCTCTCTGACAGCCAGAACTACAAAACACATGCTGGGAGGAACCAGGGAAATTCCAGTCACAGGGGGCGAACCATGATTGACGAAACAGGCAACACTAACTCACTCTGTCAAAACAGCTTATCAAGAACACACCCCAGAATTCCTACAATGAACCTGCAATCTTCATGCATAAAAATTAATCCAGTCAAGCATAGTCACACACAAAAGTGCAAGAACCCTACTTTAAGCATACTTCTGCTATATAGTTCACTGTTTTTAAAATTATAAAAAAAATACATTACAGTTTACATACATTTTGACAGTTTAAAGTGCAGAACCACCTATAAGTCCTTAAATATTCTAAATTACATAAAAGCAAAGGCAGCCTACCATGCAAGCTTGATTTCATTCAACTTTCTATTGTGAAATGCTTCACATTTAAACATTAGGTTCTCAAAGGATGTAGGGAGTGCTGTTGTGGGCTTTAATGTAAACGTGCTGCACTGGCCAAGCATGTGTGTTTTGATTCAAATGCATTTGAATATTGCATTTGAATAGCATGTTTTTAATGTTTCAAATAATGTATTGTAGGTTGACTACAAATTAAGTCATCCATTTTGGATCTCAGAAGTTCTGGGGTAGAAATTGCGGTTTTGTCCTCTCTTCTGAGGTCAATTAATCTCATAGTCGGTCCAACCCATTGTAAGGCCTTTCTTCCAACTTAGGAGAAAGATCGGACTGATGTCATCTGAATGTTGATCAATTCCTCTTTAATCCAAGAGGTAAACAATCTCTGGTGCTTTTAAAATGTGGCTCTTTGTTTCAGTGGTCCAGCATGTTAACTGCGTAAGGCACAGACAATTGCATGGCAAGGAATGTGGTTTCCAAGTAAAATAATTTATTTTTATTTTATATATTTATTTAATTTAATGACTTTGGATAAAACTGTTTGTTAAATCCACATATATTCATACTTTTTGTATGTATGCATGAGCACCAGTATTCACTACATTGTGAACCAGGAGACAGGCTGTTTAAAACACTCCTCATAAATTCTCAGTCTTTCACCTTCATAAGGAAAAACAGAACAGAAAATATAGGGGGTAATAAAGCGGGCCAATCTAGCCATGGGGGTCACAGTCCAGTGACTTCAGTGCTGGTCCCAATACCAGATAAATAGAGAGGGCTGTGTCAGGAAGGACATATGCCATTTGAAGCATCACCAGGTGTGTGACAGTGATTTTTTTGCCTTTGTGATGTGGCTCTGTGAAATGTCATAACGGATCATCAAGGCCCAGGTTAACAACGACTGTCACTGGCACAGGTGACTTAGAGGGAGCAGATGGAAATTGGGCAACTGTTGGCCGAAGAAGTAGGGCTGGAAAGAGAGTGCATAGACAGACAGAGGCAGAGAGAGAAGAGGAAAGATACGAGTGTTGAACTAAGACTGAATGTTGGTACCATGACAGGAAAAGGTAAAGAGCTGGCTGATATTATGGAGAGAAGGAAGGTGAATATACTGTATGTACAGGAGACCAAGTGGAAGGCTCATATTATAGAAGCAGGATACAAGCTATTTTATTATGGTGAGAAAAGTATGAGAAATCAGGTAGGTGTGGTCTTGAAGGAGGAGTTTGGGGGAAATGTTCTGCAGGTGAAGACAGTGTTATATAGGATGATGAGTCTAAAGTTAGAGATTGAAGGGGCAATGTTAAATGTTGATATTGGTTATGCCCCACAAGTAGGCTGTACGTTAAAAGGAGTGAATTAAATGAGGTGATAGAGGTGCAGCAATTATGGGGGCCATACAGGAATAATTATGGGGGCTATGGGAATAAGTAGTGGACGCCAGTTTGAGGAAGGTAGTGGATTTTTCCCAGATCTGCACACTGAAGTGTTCAGATCATGGGGAAAGCCATACTTGGCTCACATATTCAGCCCTGCTGCTAATATATATGGTGGGTATAATATATGTGGTGGGGCTGTATGAGTATGGGTATAAGATGATGCCCCAGGTGGCACAGATGTTGGCAGGCTACTTGTCCCAAACAAGGTCACGTGGTGCTGCATACTGGTTGTCTAGTGGTTTGGATTCAGCGCTTTCACCATTATGGCCCAGGTTCGATTCCCGGTCAGGGAACATATTTTCATAACCTTTAAATAACATAATCTATATCCTGCACTTTACTACTTATTTCACTTATGGTTAGACCTAAACACACATTCTTTTATGTATCCACAGAGCTGCCCTGTGGAGAAAGACTTTGTCTGATTCAAACACCAAAAGCTTGGTCTCCCCATTACTAAGCAGACACTTAGCCGCTAAATATACAATCCTATTCATATCCCTAATGAGGCTCCAGGGCTCACTCTATTCAACGGCCCCTAATGCAGCTCCTAAGGTCTTTTATGCAGATGTCCCAATTTTGTGATGCTGCAGGATGATCCACTCCACTCCTAGCTCTTGTAACCTACATATGTAACCTGAGACATTTTTCCAGAGTCCCATAGGAGAGTAAGGGTTACAAGGATGACAGGTCTTACCTGCAAAGGTCAAGCTGCAGAAGGTCAATATCAAGAAGCTGAAGAGGTGTATGTATGCCATTAACCACATAGCTTAAAGAGAACACTTTACTGAAGCCAGACAGTGTTGAAACTGAAGCAACGTGGTGTCTTCTTGCTCAGCCCTCACACACTCTGTAGAGAAACAAAGCAATTTTAGTCAGTGACCAAAAAGCAGAATATTAGGGTCTTAATGTCACATACCATATGAAGAGATAAGACAGCAGGTTAATCTCTCCAACTAATCAGACCTTGTGTAGTGGTTAAAAAAGAACAAATAATAAATCATAATATAACTGCTTTAGGAATTGATAGTCAGTAACTTGGCAGTATCTGGGTTACAATACAATATTGTGATGCTTTGTTTTGTTTTAGTGTATAATTGATCAAAACTGTTATATATTGTTATTTTTCTTTATTTGTTTCTCCTTAATCTGAATTCAGTGCTTTGTGCAATTAAATGTTTTAGCTTGCTTTAAATTTAGATTTTGGATGAATAAATGGACATTTACAGTGGGCATTTTCCTAATGCTACAAAATGTTTTGCTTTCTTGCTGATTTGCTTTGAATAGTCACCAACATTGTTTCAATGTGGAAAAATTGTAATACAGATATTGGTACAGATACTATCATTTGCATTTAGAGCATTAACAGATGAGGCTCAAAACAGTATTACCACAGTTTAACTGATGAATCCGCCAGCTTGAGTACCCTGGGGTGGCTTAAACCCAATGCCACACCAGTAGAGCCTGAGTGAAACATGCATTATCTACCAATATGAGCTTTTCCTTACTTCACTGCCTGACAAAAATTAACCCAATAATAATAATAAACATAACATCTGCATCACTAACAGATACTGAGTCATCAAATAAAAATGTCTTAACAAATCTTCATTGGCATTCAAACATTTACGTCTGCTCAAAGCTTACGAAATGTCATGCACTTTATTCAGATGGTTTAATTTGATCACTGGAGGCAGAGCGGGTGGACCAGGAGCCTGAGGCAGAAACAGAGAGTTGCCGAGGCGAGGCGGCCACTGGTGACCAAGGTGGAGACATGGATCCGGAGGGACGCAGTGGAACCGGTGCAAAAGAGGCCCGAGACAATTCAGAAGGGAGGGCGGAGTCACACCCAGCTGATGTCATTAATGTACACTATTACAGATTTGCAATTAAGCTCACTGAAGATGTCATTTATTAATGACTGGAAACAGATTGGACTGTTAAAAAAAAAGAACAAAGGGCATTACTAGGTATTCCTAGTGCCCACTACTGGTGGAGAAGGCGGTTTTCCATTTGTCTCCTTTGCGGATACGGATGAGATTATAAGCATTTCTCAGGTCAAGCTTAGTGTACACCTTGGCTGAGCGGAGCTGTTTGAGGGTGGCTGGAAGTAAGGGCAGAGGATAGCGATATTTAATTGTTACCTCATTTAGACCCCAATGCACGGACGCAATCCTCCATCCTTCTTCCTGACGAAAAAGAAGCGGATGCTGGAGAGGTTGAGGGGCGGATATAGCCTTTATCTAACTCCTCTTGGATGTATGTGTTCATGGCTTCTGATTCAGGTTGTGAGAGAGGGAATATGCGCCCTGTAGGAATGGTGGCCCCTGGTACCAGCTCGATGGCGCAGTCCCCTGGTTGCTGAAGGCTTCAGATAGATCAGGGGTCTCAAACTGCTGGCCGATGGGCCATTTATGGCCCCCCTCACTCCAGCCAGCAACTGATGTCAAAAATATAACGCAATCCGGCCCGCAACAGTATTATTATTTTTCATTATTATTAGTAGTAGTAGTTTTTCATAGCAATTTAAACTATCTATTCAATATGTACTAGAAACAAAAACACAATTAAATAAAAAAAAATCCACAGCCTTTTCCACAGAGCCAAAAGGATGCTGATGCTGCAGTTGAAGCGAGTTATGTGGTCAGTGAGATGATCGCTAAAGCAGGAAAGCCATTCACTGAAGGGCAGTTTAGGACTGTATGTTGAAGGTCTCTGATATTCTGTGTCCAGAAAAGAACATGTTCAACAATCTCACTTACAGTGAATTCAAGGTATTAATTTTATCAGGACTTGCCTTCCCCTGGGATTGAACCCACAACCTTTGCTGTGTTAACATGATGCTCTACCAGTTGAGCTACAGGCAAGCTGACAAGCTAGCTATCTTCATCAGGGTTATTAATCTATCTTCATCAGGGGTATTAATCTGCCATTAATTGGGGTACTTCATCTGCGCTCTGTCTCATCCTGCGCTCTGCCTGTGGGGTTCAGACTCTGATCAGATTGTCCATCTTGATGGTCAGATCAATGAATTGGTCAAGACCCCATTGCCATTGTTTTCTTGCCTTGATGCAACTGAAGCAGTTGTTCCCTGGCATCCCGACCATCACTGGAATACCTCTCTGAACCACTCTATGATTGCAACAGCGGTGGGGAATACAGAGCCATGGACATTCCATATAGCTGTTGTCCAGTCCAGGGCCTTACCAGTAAGGCCATGTGGCTCTGCTCGGTAGGATACGTGGGTTGCTGCTTGACAAACAGGGAACACTGCATGAGGAAGCCCTTACATTTCCCAGGTGAGCCATCATGTTTATCTGGAAACGCCAGACGAGGACCCGGACCTGTGGCGCCAGAGTGAACAGGAACAGTGAGTGAGGAGACAAAAGGTGGGTTAACATTACCTAAGTGCAAGGCTTGCAGAGCTTAAGTGAGCCCCTCAGTGACCGTGGTTAGGCATTCAATCTGTTGCTGTTGAGACTCGAGTCTCATTGACTGGATGTGCAGCTCTGAGTTTAGCTGAAACATAGCTGCTGGATCCTTGGGTGGCAAAGTCTTCTGTAACAAGGTCTCAGGCTTGTTAGGATCCATATGCAGTTTATTGAGAGTAGGCAGAGTCAAACAGGCAATGGTCAAACACAGTAAACAGGGATATCGAAGGCAGAGCAGAATCATAAACCAGATACCAGATACAGGTCGGGCCAGGCAGCAATCCAAAACACAGTGTCCAACAAACAGGCAAAGTCCAAAGGGCAGGCAGAGAACAATCGTAAACCAAGGTAACAGTCCAGGTAATAACAGCAAGGAAAAACACAGTGAAAACGCTTAGAATAGTTAGCAGTAGCAAAACTAGACTTCACAGATTCTTGTTTGTGGTGAGTATATATACACGTTGGGTGATTAGAAAAGAATGGCTGACAGCTGGAGTGGCTGTGGCCCAGGTACGGGGAAGATGGGAGTTGGAGGTCTAATACTCTGGTGACAATACCCGCTGGTGGTCAGCAGAGGGAGCCACAGGGACTGAACGTGTGACAACGAAAAGTTTTAAAGTTAAAAATCGTACAATTCATCGTGTGTGTGAATCATTTTATGAATATTTCTGTTTCTTAGATTTAATACACTTTAGTACCTTAATTTATAAAAAGACTGGTTGATTTAATGGCAAGCATCAGCAAAACCAAGCAGCCTAAAAGCATTTGTCTGTTATTGTCAGAGTTTATTATTACTATAAAATCATGAAAATGCTCATATTAAAAAAAATGTATGCTTCATGGGCTTAGTTTCACCATAAGCCAAAGGTCTACTAGACTCCAGCTTGTGAGTGTCACACAACTCAGCCACTTAGTCTTTTCAAAAACACACACGAACCTGACCCAAAAAAAAAACACTACTAAGTTTATTGAAGAAAAACAATGTGAATGGGTTTAGCAGTTTAGTTTCCTATGCAAAGCACTGTTTGGCATATGGAGTTTCTGTCTATGCATAGCATTCCACATTTGTCGTTTATGAGGTTCTATGACAGTAGCTACATGTGTATTAATAGACAGCAAGGCAGCTCACTAAGAATTAGTACAGGAATGATATGTGTGTAATTTACATGAAATGATACATGAAAAAGTAACAGTGCCACAGATGTATTAGACTTTTTTAATAGATCTCAACTTTTGTAATAGTTAAAAACAACTTCTTTCTTTCTTTCAGCTGCGGAGGCTGGGAAGTCATGTTGGAGGATCTTAACAAATATTGCACTTTCAGCATATAGAGGCCCAAGACAGTGTCCTCTGCTTTTGATTGCTTTTTGATTCTCACACTGAGAACAGCAAGAGACTGTGAATGGCTCATTCCAAAAACCAATCGAGAACCAAAACGTAGGCACATCATTACATATAAATGATAAGATGGTAAGACATTACAATGACGACGATAACCGAAAATGAAAACAGAAACATGAACAACCTAAATGGGGAAACAAATAAATAGAACAGGTGAACAAAATAACTAAAACACAGGTGAGGAAGGTTAACGAAAACGAGAAACAATGGGAGAAACCAAAACCATAAAGTTCAAGGGGGGAGTGTGACAGCAGCCTTGATCTGAACTCAGAAAAGAACTTTACTGAGGGGAAGGATGCATTAAAGCTATGAAGCTATCCATATTCTAGCTTGATAAAAGATCCAGACCATTGTAAAAGGCAGCTGTTATTTTTACTTTTTTTACATTATCTTTTTGTTTAAAAGTAAAGCACTGTACTGCACTGCACTGATCATTTGCTGAAAATGCCTCAGTAATGCTTCAGTTTGCTATTGTGAAGGAGTGTGGCACATTACAATCTAAATATTTGCTGTTGAAATAATTCCATCTAAACAGAGTGTGGTTTTCACCACAGAGGATCGTGATGCAGTCATCTTTTGGTGCTGAAGTTGAACTGGTTGTGGTCGGCACCAGCAACTGTACACATATCCACAGGTTTCAGCACTGAAATCTGTAGCAAAATGTTACTATTGTTACAGTAATGTAGCGCTCTAGTGCTCTGCATTTACATATCTGTACTGTTCCAACTTTGGAACCAGCAACTTCAGGGTGCGGTGCGGGTGCCAGCTTTTTGGCACCAGCACCTGGCAATGTTCAGGCGAAAGACGCAGAACGAGGCAGTGGAAATTAGCTATTTGACATGTTTATAACAAAGGATGTGCTCTTTCACCAAATGTTGGCTGCAAGCACAGCCACGTGTTTAGCAGTGACACACTGAGGACGTAAAGAGGCCAGCTACACTCAAAACAAAATCACAACTTTAAACTGTGATACAGACTGATCAATTTGTTCAGACGGGATCTATTGCATTTTATCACCTAACACGCTAGGTCACAAAGCATGTCACAGACCAAATCACACCTAAGGGCCACCACTAAGACCAGAGAGCTCACACACAACATCCCATGTGCTTAATGTTTACATATGAAATATCTGAATGTGAGTTTTGTGAGTCAGAGTCACACATACACTTGTATTAGAATGTACATATACAATCTTTACGTATACAATCTTTACGTATACACTTTTTTGGTAATAAATTACCAGTAATTGCCCAGTGAGCTCAAACATGACGATGGCCAAAATGGATGGCCTGTTAATCTTCTCAACAATGTGAAGTAAAGTTTGGTCCCTCTGCACAGCACTTAAAATTCTTTGCCTCCCTCGATCTCTGAGATACTTTGCAGAGAATAATAAACTAGGTATGAGTGGTCGCTAACCATAAGGACCTAAACTGACATGTCAAAAGAGTCTTGACTCAGATAACAGTCATAGGTCTGCGGTTCTAATGAAACAATAAAACCAGTCTTACTTTTCACCTTACCTTCATTTCAAAATCAATTCATGAACAAACATTCATTGTCAGTACTTTTAGGAGATCTGGTTGGTCTCTCAATACCCAGTAAACAAGTAATTCATACATATAAATATAATAGATTTTAGTTTAGAAGACTCATATTAACAACTCTGGACAAAATTATCCACTGAAAATGTTCTTTTTAATAACCACATACTTCAATTTTAAAACTTTGTTCACATAAGTTTATCATAAACCTAATATAAACATAACTTAATAAACTTAATAAAGTGTAGGTTAGCTGTCATTTAATGTAAATTCTACACATTAGACCAAAACAAACTAAAATACAGTGCAATCAGTTAAACGTAGCAACGTAAAGAATACGAAAGATAAGCCATGTCCAGTAATGCAGAATATGTTCAAGAAAATAGGAATTTCATACAAATACAGAACCATGTTGAAGACAGCTCATGTAATATGACAGTATGATTAAGGTCTTCACTATATTCATTTGAGCTGTTTTCCATATTAGTTAATTTGATGGAGAAAACACAACTATGTCAAGTTTAACAATATCTGCAAAACGTTGTATCTGTATCTGAGTTATGTAAACTACCTACATTAATTAAGTTCCTGTGTGGAGCAGTCTACTAACCCTAATGTTAATGAAAAACGCAGAATAAATTTAAAATTTTAGCACCTGCACCCCAGATGTCAGAAAGCACCACAGCAAGATAACTCTTTCACATCTTATCATAATCACATCTACAAATGGTCATGCATGATGCCCATATAAAAGCTTTAAATTTAATTGATAAACAGAATATAACAAGAACTTTGACCAGAATAACTGACCGTTGTTTAACTTTGGTGTTGATTATCCATAATTGCATGATATACGCATTCACTTCAGTCAGTATACATATTTCTGTTTATAGTTTGCTTAGATCTGAAACGTTATCTAAACCTTCGTATTTGTTCGAGTACTGTAGCTCGCAGTGCAGAAGCAGACAATGCTGTATGAAACGTCCACGCCGTTATATGGACGGAGCATGAGAATGTAAACATGTCTGAAAAGCCATTTACCACAACAATCCAGAATTGATATTTATTGACAAAGACAAAGTGCACATCTAACTCAAAACGAACACAAGAAAACAAGGTGACATACCACCAAATCTTCAGTAATGCTCAAGAAAACTTTCTGAGTTCACGGTATAACGTTCCCTTCGGTTGATATTATAGAGGGTCTAAAGTCTTCTATTAAACCGACCGATAAATATTTCAGTTTGGTAGATGACAGAATCTCTGACAGATCTTGAAAAGTTTTAAATATCTCTCCCGCTTCCAGTGTTTCTGAGTGTTTCAGTGGGAGGGGCTAGTAGGAGTTGGTTGCGATTCACATCTATTAAGCCAAGTAAAAGGAAGTGTACTCGAAACATTTGAATGACACTTTAATGTAAATAATAACAATAAATTAACAAATAAATGCACTTTGAAGGACTAATTAGCTTTGGGTATTTAAATCGTATCACTGCTGAGAAGCCTTCTTGTAGCTCAACTGGTAGAGCCTTGTATAAACACAAAGGTTGTGGTTTCGATGAGAAGTGCTGATAAGAAAAATATAAATGCCTAATGCCTAATGAAGTGTGATTGTAAGACTAAATAGATTATCATTAATTAATTTATTTGCATAACGTTTTTACAATGTACCTTGTTAAACAGCAGCTTTACGGAAATCTTTACATTTACAATTATGTGGAAAACTGTAAAAAATAAACTGTAAATCATTTTCTCAAAACTTCTAGCTGGATACTTACATATATTTAATAATATTAAGAACAGAAGTAAGAAAATGTTTGTGTTCCATTGTCTCACAGATAGCAAGCTTGGGTGACTGTAGCAAAGAACTACAACTAGAGGTGAAGAAAAAACATTTGTCATATTTAAAATGTCCTAATTAGTGACATTTAAAAATCTCTAAGAGATTTAATGGAATTTAAAAACAAGTTTTGTCACATTTGAAATGAAAGCACTTGTTTAGGGTAATATGGGCCTATGTAAATGATTTACAATAGGATTGTAATATCATGTAATAAGTTAATAGATTTTTACCTTCTTTTTTAATTATCAAAAATATTTCTTCTTATTTTAATTGTTGGAGATACATTTAAAGAGCCCCAACCTCTGCTTATGTTATTAACTTTAATCTTTCTTTAGCACTTAGTTAGACCTTCAGTTAAGTTTACTTTACAGAAAGACTCCAAAGTTTACATGTCATACCTAAATCTAACTGTAGATGTAATTATAAATTTGATATACAAGATTTAGCAATAATATACAAGATTTAGCAATAACTTTAAACATAATTTAGGAAAGAAAAAATAAAGGAAAATGTAACAACTTCATTTCTTATACCGCAACTATTACTGTTTATGGGTTAAATCTATGCATGGACACACTATTTGTGTTTAATTGTTGTATATTTGTTTACTTTTTTATTTGTGTGTTTTAATTTCTTTATCCTGCTGCTGCCTCATTGCCTAATGTTTTTTCTAAACAAACAGATTTATGTTGTCTGACTGAAATGTTCTGTTCCCTTCTAAGGGAAATGAAAATGCTTCTTCACTGCTTACAGAAATGTAAGAGTCGTAACTTGCCACCAATGACACAGCACCTTGCAAGATGGAAACTTTTAGAGCTTCTTGCTTGTTATCATGAAAACATTGATATGCAGCTTGTCAATAAAGTGTCAATAAAGATGTACTCAGATGTTCTGTGTCATATTTCACTTCAAATACAAATGTATGCCTCAGAACTAGGCCTACTCAAACACTGGTCTAAAACATGAATCCTTTACCTTAATTATATGGTTTAATTTGTTCCCTATTTATTAATAAGTATCAGAAACCATTTGCATTAAATTATTTCATATTTAATTACTATTAAAATAGTAAATAAGAATGAAAAACAAAAACATTTTTAATGAAATTCAATCACAGCAGAAAACACCATCCAAAACCAGCAGAGAACAATAAAAAAAAATACTTAAAATTAGTTATGTTATGTGAAGTACAAATACATTCACATAACATAAGTCTTTCATAAGTCTTGAAATTCCTTAAAGACTATGCTGGGATTTAAATAAACATGATAAGAAGAACCAATGTAAATTATTAGTTATGTCATATAACTTTCTATCAATTTTCATAAAATCAAAACACACAGTTCCTCACCAGTTTAGGCCTATAAAGATAACTGCATATGTGGCTATTTATGAGCAATTGTGAGTACAAATACTGAATACTGATCAGCATTTTTTTCATTTTTCACTGAAAGACATACAATTTGAAGTCCTTCCAACCAAAATAGGGAATATGCTACCCTCTTGTGGAATATTTGTTTCGCATCATGTTGCTGAACAGAGGAAACCACATGCTATTTAATGTCTTTTGCAGCAATCAAGGAAAGTTCTTCTTAGGAGTTCAAGCACGAAGTGCTGAATCCCTATTGTAATTGTTAGAATTTTTATTAGTGGTTCAAGCCTAAAACTGATCGTGCAGACTGACAGTCTATGAGCACATTGGCATGTCTCGAAAAACATGGCCGCCATTGGCCAATGAAGTTTGAGCACCTATTTGACAAGGTTTGACAAGGCCTATTTGACCTATTTGACAAGGACAGAAACAGGTCTCAGTATAGTGTTAGTTAACAAGAGGTGTTGGTCTGTTTAATATACTAATCAACACTAGTAATCGCGTGGCAAAGTTGCGTTTGTTCCCGTATGTTTTCGATTGGCGTCGCGGAGGGCTTTTCACACTTGGCGTAACTAAGTTAGAAGGTGTGGCCTGCTGAAATGAGTCACAAGGTAAAGTTGTGTTTGTATAAATCTGGATGCTACACTGCGGCAGCCCTCATGTGAAGCCCTCATTGTGTGAAGACCGATGAGTGTAAAGACCATCAACTGTACCTGTGCAACTCCACCGAGCAAAGACACCGGCAAAGCACTTAAGTACTGTCTTTGCTTTTCCGTTTATTTATTTTCCTTTTACTAATTATCTATTTATTGTTTATCTACTCTACTACTCTACCTGTACTTTTGCTCTAATTTCACTATGTGTTTCCAAATCTCTACCATTACCACCTGCGCTCGTAAACCCCGTTCTTCACGCTGGAGGTCACACGACCCCAGCAACCTTCTCACTGTCCCCCTGTCCTCTGACGCCTTACTCTCTCTTCCTATCGGGCTATGGAACTGCCAATCTGCCGCCAACAAGGCAGATTTTATTTCTGCTATCGCGTCTCACTCAGACCTCATGGCTCTAACTGAGACGTGGATCAAACCAGAGGACACCGCCACTCCTGTTGCCCTCTCCACAAATTTCATCCTCTCCCACACTCCCCGCCCAGTTGGTGGTTGCTACTCTCCAGCCTCCCAGAGGATGGCACTATCCACTAGTTGTGCTTGGTGACTTCAACATCCACCCAGAGAAACCTCACGCTGCCGGCTTTAACAC
>JBAJNP010009798.1:0-17468 GCA_036877545.1 Yasuhikotakia modesta | reverse complement strand
TGTTGTGTAATGTGTCCTCAGGCCTGTGGAGGCTCTATTCAGACCAGTGTTGGTGCCCTCACAGATGATGTTCTTGGACAGTGTGAACTCTTTGAAGAAGTGCAAGTTGGAGGTGAAAGGTATGTTGTTTTAATATCCTATGCAGGTCAAGACTGCAGTCATAAGTCCAGCAATTAATTTCTAAATGCGACCGTGCCTCCACTACAGATACAACTTCTTCAAAGGCTGCCCAAAGGCCAAAACTTGCACCATCATCCTGAGAGGTGGAGCTGAGCAGTTCATGGAGGAGACAGACCGTTCGCTGCACGATGCCATCATGATCGTACGCAGGGCTATCAAGGCAAGTTAAACTTCATCACTTACAGCTGCAGTTACGGTTGTAAATGGCATAACATGCTTTATGGTTTATGTTCATTTGTTTCATATGGCTGTGTGGTGAGGTAAACTGTTAACACGGTTGGCTTTTGTTTCCAACACCACAGAATGACTCCATCGTGGCAGGAGGTGGCGCTATAGAGATGGAGCTGTCAAAATATCTGAGGGATTATTCCAGAACAATTCCCGGGAAGCAGCAGCTACTGATCGGAGCTTACGCCAAAGCCCTTGAAATTATTCCCAGACAGCTGTGTGACAACGCAGGCTTTGATGCTACTAATATTTTAAACAAACTGAGGGCCAAGCATGCACAGGTATGCACAATTTTCAACACATACAATTGCATCAGGTTTTGACATCCTTAACTTTATACACTTGGAGGTACTGTATTGTAAAAATGCCATCAATGGTGCATAATCTCTATGTTCTTCTCAGGGTGGTATGTGGTATGGAGTGGACGTAAATAATGAAGACATAGCAGATAACTTCCAGGCGTGTGTATGGGAACCATCTATTGTGCGTATCAATGCCCTGACCGCTGCATCTGAAGCCGCGTGCCTCATCCTCTCGGTGGATGAGACCATCAAGAACCCTCGTTCCTCTGTTGATGGCCCACCGGCACCTGGTGGCAGGGGTAGGGGGCGTGGTAGACCCCCACATGGCCATGCCCACTAATCCTCACCCATCTTCAGCAGTGTCTCATGCAAAGCATCTGGATTGTCAGAAGTTCTAACAAATGCTGTCTTTTGTTGATTTCTTGACCTGTTTTGTTACTCCGTGGTCCCTGAAATCCAAGCATTTCATTGTCTAAAAGCAGAATAAAATGTGATATGTAGCAAATCGTGCTAGAAGAAGAAGGATAAACAACTGTTAGACGGATATTTGATTGTTGTTTTGTTATAGTCTGAGAACACATACATTCATGAAGGGTGATGGGTCTGTATAAGCACTGATATGATATGCTGAGATATGTTCCCATGTTGACCATTCAATGGAACTATTTATTGGACCATTAAAATCAAACTTTTGCTTCTCAACTTGTTTGTTTGGGTTTTTTAACATTTATATCCCTCTACACAATTTTGCATACCTCAGGAAATAAAGGAAAATAACTTTTATTTTCAGGCATATAGATTAGTATACAGTGTCATAGTATTCACATATTATCCAAACTAATGATTTTACAACATTGTGTGATAGTTGCTATCTTATTAAAATTACAGTTACTATGTGCCACATATACCTGGCTGGCATCTCTAATGCCAGAATTTTAAATGTTTTTTTTTTTTAAAACCTTTGGTTTGGGAAAAAGACAATTTCTTACCTCCTGAATGGGTGAACCGTCCGCTACCTCCCTCAACAGATAAAAGGATGCTGGGGTCAAATGAGAAATGTCTGTCCTAAACTGTCTTCAATGAATACATTTATCTTTAAAAACAAATAATCTGACATGTATCCAATACAATAATTTCAGGAAAAGACTGAAAAGTTCAGGCTCTAGCTATTGCAGATGCGTGTGAAAAACGACGAAGGAACAAATGAACTAAACAGATTATTGACCGTAACTAACAAACAGACAAAATGTTTATAAAACCATTTCACAACGTAACACTTGTACCTATGTAGTTTTTTACATATCACAAAATAAAAATATACGCTTTCCAAACAACACTGCCTCGTTTTACCACCAGGTGGCACGACGACGTGTTTTTTAAACGTGTAATCTTTAGTACTGCAATATATGTGTACAAAATAAAACTTAAGTGGCTTTATTTGATAAATCCATTTAAATACTGTGCACAAGTTAGAAAGAAACAGTTTATGGCAACCTAACATATATTTACTGCACGTGTGGCAAGTGACTATATGCAAAAATGTTGTGTATAATGTACATAAATGAACAGAACAGATTTTGGGCAATAGTAAATATACTTAAAATGTAACCTTACCAGGTAAGGGGGACTGTTTAAAGATCATGTTTTAATTTTTAGTACTCGGACCTTTAAGCAAAATATACTTAAACTGTACTTTATGTTCACAATGCCAAAGAGTTAAAGACTGGCTTTAACTTTGGACATACAGGGTTTATAATTCTCACGTCACCTGTAGATGTTACCATTCAAAGAAACACTTTGAAGGATGAACTATGGTAACTGACAGCATGTTATAAACATAGTATATAGACATTTAGGTCAAAAATAACTTGGGATATTCCCTTAAGCATTGATCTACTACTATTAAGCATGCATATCTATAGATCTATCTATAGATCATATCACAGATCACTGGGATTGTCATTATTACAAAGACAATTTTTTATCCAAAGCAACTTAAAGACAGTTTTCATGGGACAAACTGGTGAACGGCGAAAGTTCTGGAAAGTTCAGTTGGACAGGAAGTCAATTGATGCCCTCACCAGCCGCCCAGTTACAACATCAACAGCTGTCACTTTGATTTCTGTGTCTCCAAACTGCATTGTAGTGCGAATCTCTCTGCGTTCCAATGCAGCCCCTTTTCCATCATCACTGGCAGAAGCTGCTGTTGCCCCCAACTCAAGCAGGTCTAGAGTTATGGCACCACATTTCCTTACCCCAGGGTCAGTAATATAGGTTATATCATCAGTGTCGCTGCAGTAGATGTTGATAATAATCTTTCTCTGTCCCACTCTTGCTGGAGTGTAGCTCCGCCTCACCACCTCACCCAAAGCCACTGATTGGTCGACGCTTACGAAGCGATCTAGGATGTCAGTACACCATTCTCTGCCATCTTTGATGAGCAGCTTATCACGAGGATGTCGGCCTTCAACAAAACGGTTTAAAACCCCAACACCGTAAGTTAAAGGACAACGACGTACACGGACAACGGTGGGGTCCAAACCAAACAAAACAGCACCCTTGAGGATGGTAAGACCAACATCGTGTGGAATTATGATGCGGCAGTTCCGCCCCAGTGCATTCTGGGCCGCACGCTGAAGCATAGGTGACTCAGCGAATCCGCCAACCAGGAACAGAAAGCGCACTCCCTTTACTTCTTCCTTCTTTATCAGGTCCTCTGGACAAATTAGAGAAACGCATAAGACATCAGAAAAATATGCAACAATCCTGGGCTTTGTATTTATGCACGGGGGAATTATAGGTCTTACCAATGTGTTTAATGATATTGTTAATGGTCGGCTGAAAGAGTTCATTCATGGCCTCTGCTGAGAGTCTGAGCATCCCTTGAGATGACCATTTTATAAAATTCATACTGACAGAAAGATTATAGAAAGTTAGACACTTATTCTCATTATAAATGACTTTAGCTTTACCATAATAAAGGCGTCAGGTGAATGAGCCGTACTTGCTTTTGCGCAGGGCGGTCTCCACACTCTGCCCCCGGTAACGTTTATAGAAGTCAATGAAGGAGAAGGGTAGGGAGATGTTTAGGCTGTTGGCCCGGCCAGGAGCTGCTGTGCGTTTGCGAGCTTCAAATGCTATGGTGAGATCCACCCAAGCTGCTGGACGTTTAGCTTTAAAGCTCTCAATAAAGTCAGCACCAAAGATCTGGCACAACATAGACTCAAAGGCGAGATCCACACCAACTGCTCCATATGGACCCCCTGACAGAGATAAACATTTACATGTCATTTAAGTGACGTTCAACTTTATTCTCACTGCAGTTTTCCTATTTTCCTATTCTAAAACAAATCCACTGAGGTTGAACATGTTCAAACATCACATTCTTATTTGGGCTGCAGAATATTTCTAAAATATTCTAAGATCTCAAATTCTAAATTCTGGTTGATTAGAACGTTGTTTGAAGACCAGCAAAATGACACTGAATCAGAAGATGTTCTTTGTGGCAAATGACACCCACCAGAAGCTGGAATCTAATGTAAAGACATGAATTATGAGCGTTTATTTCAGATGTGTTTTGTGAGGATGACAGACAGTTAGTTGTAGGTTTGCATGAGGTGAGTTAGTTTTGGTTCTCACCTGAAGCCTTGTAAAGTTCCTTCAAGGTGCCTTGAGGCTGTTCAATCTGATGCACTGTCAGATCCACCGTCCCTCCTCCACAATCTGCCACGATGTACCGATCGCCTGCAAATACACACACACACACGATTATTTAATCCTGACCTTCACAGATCCCTTGTTACTTGGCTAGTATAAATCTTAGCAGAAACAACAGGCCATCTTTGAGTAACACCCCCGTTTTCTCTCTCTGACCTGCTGCGTTCAGGAAGATTAAGCCTTTTACCAAACAGCCCTCAGATGTTTATGATACATTTAGAGATAAAAGTGGCTTAGCCTGGCTCCTGCCAAATGACATGACTTAACAACTTGGAGCAGAGGAAAGTATTTCTTGTTTGTTTACAGTGCAGCAATCACTCAGTTTCATAAGAAATGTCTGTTTGTTTTGAGCGTGCACATTTGTGCACCATTAAGAACAGTAAAAGATCTACCAAATAAAAACTGTATTCTGAGCATTGAGGGAGTTAGATCCCAATAAACTCTCTCTCTCTCTCTCTCTCTCTTTTCTGCTTCTCTCTCCAGGAAACATCTGGAACTAAAGATCTGATTATTTTGACCCTGCACCTTGTCATTGTGCCAGTCCTGCAGAGAAGCACTGCACACAGACACACACACACACACACACACACACACACACACACACACACACACACACACACACTGTAACCATGTGCGCAGCCTTTGCAGCCAGTAATAACATACCTCTGATTGCTTCATAATGAAGGGCCTCGTGCACATATGCATAACAAATAGTGTCAAATAAACAATGTTACAAACTTATGCACACAAGGCAAAACAGAGAGAGGCAGCGGGAAATGATTTAAAAATAACTTCAAGTTAAAACTGTGTGACTTGAAGCTTTTACTTTACAGAGAGAATAAAAAGTAATGTATTACAAAACTCTACAAATATGTGTGTGTGATCATTGCAAAGCAATTTCTGGCTTTTGCTTGCCTGTCTGAATTCATAACATGTTAAATTTATTCTTGTTGGTTTATATACACTTGAAACACTTGTGTCTTAATTGACACCTCATGTTATGGTATTGCTAGCCTACTGTATGGTTACTGTATTTACTGCTGTCTGTCTACGCTGTAAGTGCATGTTGCTGTGCATCCATCTCTTACCTGTCTGCATCTCAGACCACAGTTCTCCAGTCCCGCTCTCCACCAGAAACGTTCGGCTGTGTCTGCTTCTGCGAAGCTGCTCGCGGGCTGAAACACATGCAATGAATCCTTTAAATCTGAGAATCACTTACACATGGGAAACGTTCATCAAAACCCTATTACACGAGAGTTAAAGACAGAGAGAGAAACAGAAAGAGAGTCAATAACAAAGCCGCCTGATGTACAGTAATGAACTTAAGGACTCTGTGTGTAAAACCCGATCTTCTGGGCTAAAGCACTTTATGTTAAGCCCTGCACTTATACCTCATAAAATAAGCTTGTAACACGGCTGTTGTTTTATAGAGAGTGTTTTCAGTGAAAAATGACCTGCTAAACTAAGAACGATCTTTGCTCTTCTAGTGGGTTCCTGAAGCTATACAGTAAAACATATATCCTGAGGGTCTGCAATACTTCATTTCCTCTCGGGTACAGTGTGTGGACACAGGAGAATTGAAGCTGCAGTAAATTCACACAGCCTCTACACAACACTGAAAGAGCAGACACCTAACTGTGCTTTAGGGACAGTCTGGAACTCATTACAGTGTATAAGAGAATGAAAAAAGAGAGCGAGGGAAACTGTGAGAGAGAGAGACAGTATAAAGTAAAAACAAACTAATTTGTACTTTTAATTATCCTCAATTATTCTTTTACTCCCTAATTATTTCTGTGATTTGAAGAGCAGCGATGAACAATTGTCAGTCCTACAGACACATAATAAGGGACTGTGTGTGGAAATAAATATATATTGTATGGAAGAAAAGAAAGAATGAAAGAAAGAGAAAGAATGAAAGAAAGAGAAAGAATGAAAGAAAAAGAAAGAGAAAGAAAATCATCTGGGGAAACTAATGCAAATAATCATATGGAAAGAAAGAAAGAAAGAAAGAAAGAAAAATCATCTAGGGAAACGAATGCAAACAATTGAGATGAAAATGAGATCATGGTACATGAGCACCTTGTTCCAATTATAAAGTGAAGTGAGTGAGTGTGAGTACGTATATGTGAGTGTGAGGACGTATATGTGAGTGTGAGCACGTATATTTTGTTAGAGTAGCAAAACATGAATGAATAATGAGTGTCTGTAGACCCCCTATTCCATTTGTATAAAATGTGAAACTTAAGAGCCCTATTCTTCCTTTTGACATGCATTTAAAGAAAAACAGTGTCAATCCTTCAAAGAGGTTGTTTTCCTAGCACTGTGACCTCAGGGGACACCCTAACCTAAACCAGGAAAATACCCAAAACCAAGAAAATGTCATCTCTCTCTTTCTCTTTCTCTTTCTCTCTCTCTCTCTCTCTCACTCTCTCTGTCATAACCTAAACCACATGCTCTTATTCTTACTAGAACCTATTCATACTCCAACTAATGGCTCGATTTGACTCTGATCTAACTATTATCTGCACATAAACCCACATATACCCTCACAAAACAAAAACAGCAATTCATTTTCAAGGAATGTAAAGCAAACCTTTTTTTCCTTATGCTTTAAACATGGTTCCCATTTAATCTTTATTGGGAAATTTGATACACTCCATGCATAAATACATTGGATTTTGGCCCAGAATAAATCTGTGAGTGTAGGCTGAGAATACAACTAAACAACATTAACCAAAGGAAGGTTTCTTACCTTGTCTAAAGCTGGAATCGAAGGGGCGGGACCCATCCAGATCTAGGCCATTACTCATTGGCCGTTGACTGAGGTCAATGACCTGGTGTAGACGAAGCTTCCTGCAGTAGATGGAGGCGGCCTCTGGTTCGAGTGCTATGAGAAGCTGTTCAGGAGAATCAGGAGTGACCAGACCTGCCTGCAGTAACCAAAACATTGTGAAACCTTATTAGTGACACTTGTCTAAACAGACATTATTATTGCTCCCACCTTGGACTTATATTTTTATTTTAAAAAACAATTAATATGAGTAAACTTTCAACTCATCCAACCCATCAAATCGTCTTGTGAAAGAGGTGATACACATTTTTTAAGGACTTTCAGAACATACAATGAGTAGAACTGGTTTATAGTACCACGGTAACCATGGAAACAGGACAAAAGATCTTAGGACATCTTGGAAAGTAATACTAAACTGCTCCAGCTGGCCTGATAGAGCGATGGTGAGGGGTGGAGGGGGTGGCGGGGACAGGCGTGGTTTTCCTGTGTTTGTGTGCTGCTCTCCTGCATTGTTTAACCTCAGTGACATTGAAAGGAGGAAATTAACCATAACTCGCCTCACTTCTAGTGAGTAGTAGTGAGATCTGGAGCTACTAGTATAAATACAGTTGTGACCTGGTCATTAATTTGAAGAGTTGACAGACCGGCAAGTTTGGGTATAATAAGTCGAAATAAGTTATTCTGTGGTAAAGTCTGAACAGATTGAAGTGATAGGAATAAACTGTAGGAATTGGTCGATTAGTTGTTTGACCTTTTTCATGTGTTTGCACATATACAAATAATTTTGTACAGGAGCTACACAGGCAAACACATACTTAAACCCTCACACACACATACACATGCACACACTCACACACACTTAATGGCTAGCAGGTTATAGTAATTTCTTTGACACGCTACTCCTTTCACATTTATTCACAAAAATCTTTCAACATTCCCATTTCAGCATGCAGCGAGTGAACATTTACAATCCTTTTCATATGTGCAGACTTCCTGAAACTGCGCTGGGGGCTGCGGCACATTATATCCGTTGAGGGAGTGTATATACGTCCATGTGTGCATTGGGGAAAGACGAGATTTGCATTTTAGTATTTGAGTGTGTCTTTGTGTGTGCAAGTTTGACATTTATGGTGAAACATGTCAAAAACATTGGGAATAATTACTAGTATAAAGTTGTTTTTTACACTGTATTGCGTAAGGGTTCGATTTGGGAGTTTACATATCAACTTAATATTTAAAATGCATCTATGAGAGCTTTAAAAGTCTGTGTGTGTTTCCGTGAAGTGTTTTGGTCAATCAGATTCACATTCTCTGATTTAATGAGGCAGTTACAGACCGTGTGGCTCAGTTTTTGGTGTATGCGGTGAGAACTGGCCGGTTATGTCGTTACCAGATATGCAGCTTCTCGCATGAACTGCTTGGCTGGCTGCCTCCACACTGCAGGAACTGTGATAACCCATCGTACTTCGTTCCCTTCCACCACTGAAGATGACTGATCCTTTACCTCCTGAATAACACACACACACACACAAATGTATTTAAATGGGCACATTCCCTAGAGCTTTATTGTTTTTATACACAACTAGTTATAAACTTTATAACCTGAGCCTAACCCACACTGCAACAGAAAACTTTCTGCATTTTTACAATTAAAACATACTTGTTTAAAGCATTCTTACAAATAATGACATCCCAAAAAGAAGGTTTTGCTCAGATTTGTCAGTTTTTGCTGTTTCTGGTTGAAAATGTATACCTAATATATGGTTGAGTAAACACACACACAACACAACATAAATATTTACTACGTACATATTTTCTTAATTATTCTAGTCTTAATTATTGATGTTCTTTAGTTAATAATAATATTCTTCTTTCCTGCACATTCTGTGTAATAATATGCATCACTGAATAAAATCTCTATGTCCAATCAGGACTCAGGATGCATAGCGGGAGGTGTGGGAAAAATCTCCATGTTACTGTTTTCCCACAAGAGGCGAGAGAGGAAGCAAAAGAAAGGGTTTGGTTCCGACCAAGATTGACTAATGATTGGCCCAGAACCTTCCCAGAGTCCACAGAGTGTGGATGTGCTCTTGTTTGAATAAAGAGAAAGGGTATTTTAGACCAAACCCATCTAACTATTTTAAATTGTAGGAACATTTCCCCAATGTTTCTATTAAACAACAAATATGTTTAAAATGTTACTTCAAAACATCAATTTTTTTAGATGCTGTATTAATGCTATAGCTTGAACATACAAACGTTATTTAAATATTGTTAAAGTGTTCCACTAAGAACTTAAGAATAACATTTGATATCATACATAATATTAAAAATGTTCACATAATGTTACTGCACAGACATTGTTGATATGTTTAAGAGATGTTTTAGAAAATGTCCAAAAATTTTAAGAACATTCCTTGTTAGCTGTGAAGCCACATAACATTAATGCAAAAAAAATGATTTCGCTCTAGGCCAAACTGAAAGATTCATGCACAGGAGGGGGTTTAACTCACTAAAGGAGCAAATGTGTTTATACAAATATGAAGAATAACCAGAAAAAATGCGAGACATTGATTTAACAGGTTGAAATATTTATATAATCTTCAGGTGAGATCAGAAGAATGAATGAATCCCATTCAGAACTTCATTTGTCGACTGTCTCAGTATATCTGTACATAGTTTTGTGTGCATGTAAATGTGTGTGTACCTTTAAAGCATGTTCTCTGAAGAACCTCAGAGCATGAGCAAACACCTCGATGGCTCGAACCTTCCTTCCGCTGACTGACTCCAGTTCTGTCTCCATAGTGAGATCCTGAAGAAAACCAAGAGAAAGAACTTGCATAACCGCTCCCATAAATAATTCCCTCCTCAAATGCTCTGCTTTAAACAAAACGTAGATCTGGCGTTTTTGACAGGGTAGTGATATCTTATCACCTGTGTTTAATCCCTGAATACTTGCTCAACCTGAACAGAAAACTTCTTCCAACTCGACATTATATAATCCAAAACAGGTTAATATAAACACAGGTGTTATGTTTACACTGGTGCTGTGAATCTTCATTTTGAACTTGTCAAAGTAGAGCCAATGTCTGGCCTCCTCAGGGTCAAGATCATGATAGCTGTCTCGAGCGGCAAAGCCAAAACTGTGGAACCGGAGGTCAGGGGTCAGCAGCAGACATGTTGGACTTTTCTGATTGGCTACGCCAGGGTCCCCTCCCTCCCATCGTCTGTTGGAAGAAATACAAGTAGAAATGTCTCAAAATTCAGTCTGTTTCCCCAACTGCTCCTAAAACATTCTTAGCCTCTTCTTGGAGGAAATAGTAGTTTATGATAACTTTAGGTTTCTCATTAGAGTTAGTTGTTATGATGGCATCTAAAGTACCTCATCATGTGAATGGTCTCAGGATCTTCTGTGAAACTGAAGGCATAGCCACTGGAGGTGGTACCAAAATCGATAGCAACCACCACAGAGAACGGACGAGCCACACGCGGCCTCAGTTCTGTCCTCTGCAGAGAAGTTAAAAACAGGCCTTTTTAAATCGCCATTCATTTACTTATCACTTCATCAGATGGTGCTTTTTTCATAATGTTTTCCTGGTACAGAGAGTAACTGACTCCTCCCTCACTTTTCTCATTCCTCGATCATTGCCCTATCTTGGGTGTTACACTGACCAAACACTTCAGAGGAAAGTGTCTCCCTGTACAAGTTGCTGTTTATATCAGTAAAACACACACGTCACCTTTGAGTGTTTAAGAGAGAGTTGGCTCTCAAACAAAACTAGCAGATTAGCTAATGATAGTTCTGTTTTTAACTGAATTAAATTGGGTTTTAAGTAAAGATGTCTAATTGTACACGTCTGATGCAACATCCTGTTCCTCCATCACTATAGTTTGGAGTATCAGACTTCAGCATATTGTCCAGGTCTGAGGTCAGTGTATCTGCTGTTTAAAGGACAGCTAAGCCTCTTACTGACCTATAAACGTTGTGAGTCATGATCTTACCGGAGATGGAGAGGGAGTGACAGGAGTGATACTGCACTCATTTCTGGAAGGAGAGGGAGAAGCAGATGGAGATGTTGAGGTTGATCTATCTTCACCTGAAAGAGAAGAAGAGATGAAGGCAGATGAAGGAGAGATGAAGACAGATGAAGGAGAGATGAAGGAATATCTTAAATAGGTGAGCAGCGTACACAAGATCTGAACTCCCTTTGTCTGAAAACTCTGAGGTATTTCTGGAAAATGTCATATTTGTTCTCCAGGCCAGCTGGATGTTTTTGTTGGAGCAATTCTGCACTGTAGATCAGACATTATTTG
Source organism: Yasuhikotakia modesta (assembly GCA_036877545.1). NCBI lineage: Eukaryota > Metazoa > Chordata > Actinopteri > Cypriniformes > Botiidae > Yasuhikotakia > Yasuhikotakia modesta. Next base: position 5,936 of record JBAJNP010009798.1, on the reverse strand, counting down.
TGATAAATGACCAAAGAACTAGGTGGCAAAAAATGGCTGCTTTTAAGGCTGTGTTCTCCATCACCATAAAATCCAAATATATTTTTTTACTTTTGAGGAAATATAGCACATATTTGCAAAAACAATTATAGCAAAAACAAGCCACACCACCCCATTTTCCGTTTGAATTGTGTTAGCCATTTCTGGTTCACACAGATTGCAACTAATACAGAAGATGAAATTCAAGTATTATACTCATTAACACTCAAATTTCATCCATTCTTAGCATGGAAAAAGCATATGCACGACCTTTGCCACTTTAAAACGCTTTATCAACATGAAGTGTCCACCTTTAACAAGGTCAGTCTAACATGCCTTCAAACAAACTCTCTCAGCCATGGGTGGAATTCACTCAAGGGTATGACAGGAATGTTATCCAGGCGTACAGATATTCCCAAGAGTGCAGAGCACAGATAAGAGAGGACCACACCCCTGCCCAGTATTGTTGATGGAATAGACAGGAATTACAGCAAAATTCCTGCTCACCATGTTTCTGTTCATTTAAATTACATATGTGCTGGAAAATGAGTCGGAATGCATATGGGCTAATTACAAGCTACAGGCGAAGAAAATAATGTCAATTTTCGTCTATTTTGAGCTTCATTAAGCCCTCATCTAGTGATCCCAAAGCTCTATATAGCAGTTAAACATCTAAAATTATCTTTATTTGCACATTTTCTGAGAGGTGTGCATTCCAAATTCTTTACTTTCTTTTTACAATCCATAAAAAAACGTTTTTTTCCATCTCTCTTCTCAACAACCATATTTTGTCCAATTCCAACAGATCATACATCATTTTAATTTTTCTTATGGAAATTGTGACAAATAACAAGAACTCGTTTCTGAAAAGTTGCTCTTTGGAACTTATTTTGCACGCAGGGGTTACATATTTCCAAAAAGTTTGCTTTTGGACTTAAAGAAATACATGGTCAACTTACTATATAGAATCACCAATATAGAAATATACTATATAGAACCACCTATATAGAAATATACTATATAGAAACACAACTATAAAAGCACCATTATGTACTTAATTAGACCCACATGTCACATGCCACAGATCTGAAAAATAATATTCTTGATTTCATTATAGTTCCAGATCCTATGAAATGTTACCTGGGACTTGTAGACTGTTGGCACTGAGCTGCATTAGGGAGGTCATTGTGATGGGACAGGGCTTTCACAGCCTAAGAGAGAACAAACAGTCATTTATAACAGCATAAAGTTTTTAAAAGAAGACACAAGGAACAGAGAGACTCAGCTGCAACAACAAAAACATAAGCGACAAGCAAACATGCAGTTTTAATAGATTTTACACATAGCCGTTGTTGGGCTCTGTTGAGATCAATGATCTAAAACCAGAGAGACATAATAAACAATTGAGCATTTTAAGTAAACATTGCACCAGTCTGATTTCAAACAATTACTATAATCAGTTATGATAAACAAACTACTATCATAATTAAACAAACATTCACAAGGCAACTGAATATGGTGATTTGTGAAACTCAACCTCGTGTGTCCCCCCCATTTTGTCTCTTTCCCCCTTTTTTTACCTCCCGCCTCAAAAGTTTTGGACCCGCTTTTACTTTGTTCAACTGTTAGTTTAAAACTCCATCAGTGTTTGTAAATGTGTATGCGGGAACCAACGGCACATCATACGATTTCATTGACAGTGTTTTCTGTGTTTACACATGGTGTGTATGCGCATGTTTCAGTAAAGTGAGTTTCCTAGAAAAAAGGTAAAAAGGGAGAAATGGAGAGAGAGAGAGAGAGAGAGAGAGAGAGAGAGAGAGAAAGAGAGAGAGAGAGGTTGTACTAAACAAGCATTGTGGGGCCTCCCACAATGCTTGTTTAGTAAATGGATCTGACTGAAATATATTCTCCAGATGCTCATATGTGAGCTAGTTCAATGAAGAACAGAAGAACAGAATGCCACACTTGGCTCTAGAACTTACAAACTTCTTCTGAAACAAAGAACATTTCATTTAGGCTATAAAACACACAGACTCATCCATTACAGTAAGACCAGCGTTTTAAAACTGAATCACTTCAGATGATCCAGATCAAGTGTCCACACACGCTTCAATTTACAAATTGTACAAAGGTTTTAAAAGAGTTGTTTGACCAAGAAATAGTCGCTTACTGTTCACTTGTTTTGCACATTTATGTTGCTGTTTTAATGCATGCAAACAATAATGTACATTTACAATGTACAGTAATGATTTGTTTTTAAGTTTAACAACAGCACTCGGCAACTGAGAAAGCCTGAATTATGCGCTTTAAAAATAGTAGTTCAGCTCTATTTGAGCTCTATACGAACACTAATCACAACAGTGTGAATGTGTGTGTATGATGACGTGGGCTGATCAGTGGCAAACACTCATCCTATTCTCTCAGACTGTTTTCTAGGAAGACATTTGACATTAAACCTGAGGAGCAAGTGTTTAATGCACAAGAAATACTTATATATACAATATATAATAAAATATTGTACAGAAGCTGAGGTCAGATATGAAAAATGATCCCACTACATTCTAATTACAGAATAACGAAAAATGCATTTAAAGACACGTCTGACATTTCATTGGGTAATCAGTGCCACAAATTCTTGTCACACTCAGTCCACCTTAAAAACACCTGTGCTGAAATATCACTGGCAATCCTGTATCTGGCAATTTCCCTGTCAATCAAAATCACATAACAATTGCAAGAAGGTTTTCTCAACTTCATTAAATAACAAAAACATAAAAAATATTGTAAGTGTAGGAGCATTTAAAACATCCAGTTTTTATACACAGTATTAACATTATTGCTTGAACGTTATTCAAATGTTTTTATTTTTGTACTGTTTTTAAAACATTTTACTAATCACCTAAAATATATTTATGTACACATATATAAATATGTACGTGATTTATTTACATAACAGTAAAAAGTAAGAAAGTTTTCTGATAATTTGAGAGAACTTTGGAAAACTTTACAACATTCTGAGAATGTTCCCTGTTGGGACAGCACAGAAAACAAATGATTGCACCTGATGCTACGCTGGTCCCATTAAACCCTTGCAATCTGTTCCAGTGGTGCCACTGGTTAACTCACCCTTTTGATTAGGAAGCAATGTTCTAGTGTCCCCTGTAGGGAAGTTTAGCCACTGAAAGTCCAGAAGCACACAAGAAACCAGATGAGAATGTTCAACAAACAGAGAGTTTGTACTGATGCTGTTCCACAACCAAAGTTTCAGCCAAGTGACAAAAACAAGAGAAGTTTTAAAGGTCGATCCAAGGAGATCAAAAGGATATTCCTCTCTCCGCGTCCAAACAGTCAATCGCTCATCCACTCTGGAATGTGAGGGAAAAATGGTAGAGCGAGGCAGTCGCGCACCCACAGGGGCTGGATATGAAGTTTCTGTAATGCACCGATAAAGGGAGGGGGCTCTGACGCTGAAACAGATTCAGTGAGTGTGTATTGGTGTGTGTTTGTTGGAGGGGGATAGAGAGGGAGTGAGAGAGAGAGAGAAATAGAGAGAAAGAGAGAGAGAGAGAGAGAGAGAGAGAGAGAGAGAGAGAGGGTGGGGTGTATTTAGAATGGCAGCGTGTTCTGATTAAGTCATCTGCCCCCCCATCTCCTGTTCAACCTCTTTTCCTCCCTTCCCACCCCCTGCATCCAACTTTTTCTTTCTTCTCATTTCTTTTCCATCTCAAACTTTTTCCTTTCCTTCCTGTCTTCCTTTCACTCTCTGTTTCATGTCTTTGGCGAGATTCTAACAAAATCTTTTAGTAACTAAAACAAACTCAGCTAGCCTGAACTTAACTCCACATGCATACAAACGCACAAAAGGTGAGAGGAATTTGCCAGGCAAAGGTAATCACCATGACTCTAGGAATGTGCCAGGACATTATTATACAGTTTCTACAATGTTCTACATGTTTTTTAGATTTTTCTATGTGGTTTCTAAGGTCTTATTAGGGTGTTCTATGTGGTTGCTTACAGAGGCAAAAACCAAAGTCCAAAAGATCCCACCAAAACAGTATTCTGGTTCCTGCATTATAAATGATTGGAATCCCTCCCTCAGTGCAAGTCTATTTTTCTCAAAAATAAGGGGTTTATAAAAAGTTCTTTGTCAGGCTCTATAAAGGTTCTTAAAAAACCTTTAACATCACAGAACCTTTCTGCTGCTGTGCTGTGAATTATAACAGCAGAGAACCCTTTTTGCAGAGAACCCTTCTAGAGATTATAAACAGCCAATAAAGAAAGGATTCTTTTAATATCATTTGACTGAAATGATCTTCAAAAACTATTTTTCTTTGGCATTATAGTAATTGCAAATGTTTGGAATGTTTCTTGGCTATAATTAGTTCACTCCCCGTGGATCTACATATTTATAGATTTGTCAAATTTAGCCTGAATACATCTGGAACATAGCAAGAACGGCATTTCCCTCTTGGGTCTTGTTGGGACCTCAAGATCTTAGGATAAACAACCATCTCTTCTTTTTTCTTTGTCCTTTCTGACAGATACACTCATCTATTCTCCATTGCATATTTCACACTGGGGTTATGGAGACCCCAGTAACAATAATTGAGGGTCTTCATGCACCTGTTCATTAGGAGGTAGGAGTGTTAGATCTGACTCACTTGGTGCTTAGATGAGAAGACTTGTAGATTTAAGGGGCTTGTAAATTTGACACTTTAGCAACTATCCAATGTCCCACTTCAACATACTCTGACCAGCCTATGAGCATAAACACACCAGACCACCCATTGCTTTCTTTGTCAGACAGGAAGTAACCAAGTAAGTGAACAAGCCCAAGACTAAACCACTCGTGCTGCACACTGAACCAGGAAGTGCTTTGGCTCTGATCACAAACACACCCTTAAACTTCCTCTTGTAGACACCACCCTTCCGCATTCAAAAGAGCTGCCCATTACCATGTTAACTTGTAGTGATAAGCATTAAGCATGCAAACGGTAAAATTACCACTTATCCCATCAGCATGTCAACATTCATAAGTCGTCTGATATACTTGCTCCCCATTGGCCTGTTAAAGGCCAGGATTCATTTTTGTCACCCACCCTGTAACAGTATGTGCATGCATGTGTATGTACCATGCGTGCATGCGTGCATGTACACTATGTGTAAGCCCACCCTAGCCTTTCCTGTGACTGTTGTCTGTACTTGAGGAAAAGGTGGGACCCACTTCACTGGACTCATTCACACACACATTCCTGTATTCACTGTGACACCCAATCATAACTCTGTTATGACACCAGGAAACTGGACACTGACTTACAGCTACATCACCGCAAAATCAACAACGCTTGACCCACATGAAACAGCAACACACACTCCAGACAAAATGAATGTTATGATTTAGTATACCTGTATATGAATGAGATCTGTGATGCTGTCAGTTTATAATGCATGGATTTCGGATGGTAGCGTATTGCATCCGCAGCGCAAATGTTGTGGGTTTGATGCCGATTAAACGCAGAAATTATAGTTACAGTTTTGCACAAGCAAAATAAATCACAGCGGCAAAAAACAACTCTGAGAGAGATGGGTGTGTGTGTGTTTGTGGGGTGTGTGTTTGTGGTGTGTGTGTTTATGGGGTGTGTGTTTATGTGGTGTGTGTTTATAGGGTGTGTGTTTGTGGGGTGTGTGTTTATGTGGTGTGTGTTTGTGGAGTGTGTGTGGTGTGTGTGTTTATGGGGTGTGTGTTTGTGGGGTGTGTGTTTATGGGGTGTGTGTTTGTAGGGTGTGTGTTTATGTGGTGTGTGTTTGTGGTGTGTGTTTGTGGAGTGTGTGTTTGTGTGGTGTGTGTTTGTGGGGTGTGTGTTTATGCGTTGTGTGTTTGTGTGGTGTGTGTTTGTGGGGTGTGTGTTTATGCAGTG
>JBAJNP010009797.1:0-17469 GCA_036877545.1 Yasuhikotakia modesta | reverse complement strand
AATATTTTTTTGCAAATTATTTTTGTGAATTTAGAAAAATATAGTAAAACATTTTCTTAAACAATTATTATATGCATCTGAATTGTTTCACTGAATAACTGACTTTTGCTACACGTCCATACAGACGGTTTTGGTTCAGCTCTCTCTCTCTGCTGTAATGCGTAATATGATAAAACTGTTTACAACATCTGACGGTCACACTCTGTAGTTAATACGGTTGTCAAACCCAAACACTTTATGTGTGAATGCAACCAGACCTAAGACGCCAGACCTGAGTTTCAATCTTCTAGCTACGTCAGCAGGTCTGATATGTGTGAGGTGTTCACAACTAAAGCCAGTCATGGAAGGACTTCAGTCAGACACAAACACATAGTTTAAATAGTTCAATCTGATGTTTTATACACTGATGTCAAAGTAAACAAGTTTAAAATGCCTGAAGAGATGCATGTTGACACACATCAGTGATCTAATCCATGTTTACCAGGAGACACTTCTGCTATCAATCTAGTGACTGAGTGTCCTTTCCACCAATCAAAACAGTTCCAGACTTTTCCAGTACTGTCAATCAAGTACAGACACAAACAAACCCACTCAAGCTCTCCAATCTGGCTTAACCACCTTAAAGCATCCGTGACAAACTGCCAGGCCAGTCGACCTTAACCGCAACCTTAGCAGCTGAAAAGCAGGACCTTCTAACAGCCAAAGGAAGCTGACCTGGCCTCTTTCTGAAAAGACTAAATGCAAAGAACAAACCACCCATCTGACCATCTAATTGGACTGTCCATCCATTGTTGATCAATGAATAGCTTTCTTCCCACTAAATTTTTTAAAAGGTTAAAGGTATAAATAATGTTTAAGGGTACATCTAAGTGACTCAGTAAAGTCCTGTGCAAATGAGAGGTCATTGTCACAGACGCCGTGTTGTTATTTGAAGTGTCTGAGCTTATGAAAGACTTAAAACTTGAAGACTTGAAAGTGCTTAAAATTGTTTATTGGATAGTTCACGCTATTGCTCTAATAGAGGAACTGTCTTCATTGTTTGCAGTGCAAAGTAGCCTTTGCATTTTATCTACCCCTAGAAAAAAACGCATGCTGTTGCTGCAACCCATCTAAACAAGGAAGATTACCCAAATCTATTTTATTGTGTCTAGCATGAACAGAAATGTCCTCCCACAAGCACTAACAAAGCTTGATGCAGTTTGCTTGGCCATTACGGGTGTAAATGGCACTAAATCAATTTGCTTTTCAACTCATTGTTAATGAGTTCAACTGAATCACTTTGATACAATGTGCCAATGTGACAAGAATGAAAAATTACTGCAAAGGGTTTATTACACCTAAATATACTTTATAATAAAACCACTACAAAACAAAAAAACACCCTGATCCACATTTCAAAGAAGATATGTAATTAGGCTATTTATCAATTACATTAACACAGCACCAGAATTGGACTGCCAATCCAGTTCCAAGATTAAATTTGGTTAAAGAGTTAATTCAAACAAGAGTGACAAACACATTCCACAACCAAACCCACTTCTATAAATTATTAAGACACACTATATTTTGAAAGCAAGTTGTCTTAAACCTATTCCATGTGAACAGAACTGAACATAACACTTTTTATTGTGGGGTTCATGTAACAAACAGAGACTGAGCTATGAGCTGTGTGTCATCTGAGGGAACTATTCCCACCAGTTTTGTGGTCTGGGCATGAACCAAACACTTGTTATAAATAAAGCAAACATTCAATGCAGCTGTTGGTTAATTAAGATTTTGCAGATTACCTTGGGTCTCAGTTTGACTTATTAAATAATGTCATGCCAATTGTGATAATACTTTCTATCTCTATCTTTGATATTTACTTTAGACACTGTTACTATGGCTAGAGATGTTATTTATGGTTATTGTAAGAATAGAAAGGGGGCTTTACTTTAGTTGTTCATTTATAAAGAGAGTTTTCAAGGTGCTGTTAAACAAGAGCAAATCAAGTGTCACGTGTATTAGTAAAGACACTGGTCAGTCCCAAATTTTGAAGACCACAGATGCATATAGGGTGGATAAGGACAAATAGAAAAGCCAACATGACTAAATCTTACAACTGGTAGGATGGTCTAGCAAGTGATGGTTCTTAGACGCCACTAGATTTTTCACATGGTCTGACTGAATTTGCTTTTAATTTATTAAATTTGTATTAGCATCTGTTTTAGACCTGTGTGCATCTCACAATCCTTAAATCATCTTCTGGTCCACAGCTGAACTAAAAGCAGTTAAGGCAAAAGGAAGACAAGTTGAATGTCAGCATCAATAAATCTGCCTTAACCGTTTACAAGCGTATGTTTGAGCTACACCTTATTGACTACAATGAAGAACTTAAACCGACTGCAGCTGTATATTACTCAAGTTTAATTAGCAATGCAAATGATAACCCAAAACTGATGTTTAAGACAATCAACGTGTTTCAACCAACAAATGTATGTGTATGATCTTTTCCTGAGCCCTGCAATAAGTAGCATAATAACATTGTTCTGTTGCCATCCAAAACATCTACAATACTAAGCTTTACTCTGCAGTCTGATCGTATCAGTGAATGTATAGGATATTGAGCATTTTAGGTGTACCCTGGTAAATGTTGGTTGTACTTCTGAATTAGTGAGGTGAGGTCAGCTATTCTTGACCCTTTTCTTACTTCTGTTTCTAAGAGGACCCTAACATCTATTGGCCCATTTACTGTAAATATTGTAAACTTACTGAGGGGATTTTTTTCAATTGGCTCCTAAACATGTTACCTCAGAAAACTGTGTCAAAAAACTGCTTTTAAAAGGTACAAGGTAATAATTCATTTGTATGACAAAAGAGAAGCGGAAGATCTTAGAGAACACAGCAGGTTTACACATAACCTCATTTATTTAAATATTCTTTCTGCCAATCACCTCATAAATCACACAGAGGAAATAAAGTCCAAATGAAAAGCGTGTAGAAATGAAGGGCCCCGGAGGGCAGACCACAGTGACAGACAGAGCACAGATTACTGAGCCGGACCCCTGCAGCCTTCATTACTGCTATCTATGCTGATGATGCGCTTTCTCCTCTGATGGATGTGCTGGAGGAGAGGTGTGGAGATGAAGGATTAAGGTGGACACCAACCTAACAGACTTTCATGTGAGGGTCGGGCAGAACCAGAACTGAGGGAAGCAATGGACACATTACTGGCACAACTGTCCATTGTGCGCTGCAGGATATTGGAGATGTAGGAGGTTTGTTTTTCATCTCAGCTTCTGACATTCTGCTTTCTTTGGGAAGTGATAAAATTAATACAGAAGTCATTTGTGGATATCAGTGGTAGGCAATGGCTGTCTGAAAAAAAAGAGGCAAAAACACTTACCCAAAATGTATTCTTACATTGTTTAAAATCATGTCGTGTCAATGTTTTGTTTATTAATTTGTAAACAAACTCAAAAGAAATCATCATTTATCATTTAAAATAATTTTGCACTAATTTGATAAAGTTCATATTTTGATTTCAGTGATGCATCTCATACAGTATGAGAAAAAATATGTGTTATTCACAATATTTAAAATCTGATTTTGTAATATTAATTTTTACTAAATTATAGTGTTGATTATATTATACAATTATATAAACATATAATACTTATAATACCTATTTTTTTACTTTGTCACCTTGGAGAAAGTGCCGCTGATAGACATTATTTTGCAGGGTTTTAATTATTGACCACTGAAGAAAGGCTTTTATATCATTACACTGACATCTACCATCACAAATAATGATTTCTTCTGCTGCAGGCCAGCCGGAAGCATAATACAACACTTGGGTAAAGCATGAGTCAGAGGATTTCTTCATATGAAATCATTTGGTTTTAGGCTGGAAATGCCCCTTTTCCAGCATCTGCTCTGACCTCTATATAAAAACCTCATGAAATTAAACCAGAACTGACACACCACACTACTGCTCTGTTTGTTTCTTAATTTCCCAGTTTGGCATATTTGGCATATAAAGTAGAGCACACAGGAAGTGTGATTTTAATGCTTAAAGGTGAACAGAGCAGTGCTCTGTGGAGTGTAAACTGGGCCAAAGGGATCATTGGAGGCATTTTGCTTTCAGCCCTGCCCTCACATTAGTTCACTTACTCCATATACTGTACACATGAGCAACTCAAAGTCTCCAGTGCTAACAGTCTCATTTGCCAGCCCTTGTAATTAATGTCATTGTAATTTGACTTAACAGAACACTTGAATCAGTTACCTTGTCTACTTGTGGCACTATTTTTAGTAATTTAGATGATTAGGGCAAAATACACTACAAAAAAGCTGCTTGTTTAGCACTGTCATAAATCTTCAGAAAACTGATTTAAAGTTTTAAGACAAAAAAAACTGATTTAAAAACTATATGGAGAATAGTACTGCTAAGCCTATGACCTAAAGGCAAAATTCCCAAAGTGCATTGTGGGAATTTTTTTTCTCAGATTAGAAAGACTGTTCCTGCCACTGCCGTTTTAAGATAAGGGAACAAGTATTCTGCAGCGCAAAGCCTCACAGGCCGAGCTAGAAAAGACCAAGGCTGGCCTGCCACACTCTGCCCTCCGCTGTCTGAAAAGGCAGTAAAAACTAGTTCATGTGAGGCTGTGGTGAAACAAATTATGATAAGAAGTGACAACAGCATTCACATGAGATCAACCCCTTACATAACAGCCAACAGAGCAGAACTGACACGCAAACAAACAAATCTCAATCTTTTATGGCTTTTATAATACAGTTTGCTGAGCTGATATGGGCATAAACACACGTTAACACAAACACAAAGGACCCCATTCAGATCCATTTATAATATTGCATTATCCATGAATAATAGCTTTCACCAGTTTATTATGGTAATATTATGATAAACGAAACTGGTTGCTTTGCATGTGGATCAGACAGTGGATGTCACTTTCAGCGTAAGTGGGAGGTTTATGGCAAAAATAAGCCACACTTTACTCCAACAGTCATAGTAGCATTAAAATTACTGTTGTCATATGTCAGCTTCACTTGGCCACAGACTGACCCACAGCAGCACCGCTGTACCCTACGTGTCCTACATCACACTGACCTATTTACACTTTTACTTATATATCTGCTCATTTTGGCAAGTATATTTTTAACATTCCTACGATTCGTCAGTGTAGTATCTTGGTGGAATAACACATCTGGGCTATGTAAGTCAGTGTTGTGTATTCCCAAACCCAAAGATGAGGAGAGTGCTTTACACAGACAGAATAGCTCAAGCCTCGCATATTAGACGCCACACAGCAGCCCTAAACTTTAGACAGTTAAGCACTGCCTTTTAACATTACAGTAAGCAAATCCACATTGCTAATCCTGAGATTTATGTCTCTGGTTAAAAAGAGGGCCACAGAATGAATACATCTTCTTCCAGCTTAGTTAATAGCCACAATGAATCAATACTCAGTAAGTGCTCTTTATCACTCTCGTTCATCAAAACAAAAGCTGAGGATGCTCCGGGGACCAATCAGAGGTGTGAACCAGTAGAGTTAAATCTTGACACAGCTCATGTAACCAACACAATACTTACCATAGGGGCTTCTTCCTGTCAACTGCATTTTTCAGCCCCATTTGCATTGCAGTTATCCACCCATGTCATTTCACACACAGTTTCAATAAAATGCTGAAAAGTTAATATTTAAGCAAACAAACTGTGTGGATGAATAGTAGGTTATATATAGTATAAAGTGTAAGTATTGTAATTTGAGCAAGACATTGTTCTTTAGCATGCAGAGGCAGCTCTAATGGCAAGATTCAGTCACTTCTGAGGATGAAATTACACTGGACAAATGTCACTATCATAAGAGCAGTCTATTGTACTTGGATTGTCGCTTAGCAACAGAAACCAGGATGGTAGAATGTAAGTGTGTATGAAAGAGTGTGTGGGAGACAGAGAAAGAAGGAGAGAGATAGACAGAGAGAGAGAGAGAGAGAGATGAGGGATGTGTGTTTGAATTAGCCTGTGAAAGCATGAGATTCAGCACAAGAGAGAGAGTGAAGAGTAGCAGAAAGAGGAAAGCAAAATAGAAAAAAGTAATGTCAAAAATCAGGAGACTCATTTTATTGAAATTAAATGTCAAAATATTTAAGAAACCACATGTTAAACAATAATTTTATGATTCATGAAAAAACACTACCAGATACACAGCCATGGCACAAGACAAATTACATCTTGTAGCTTAAGGTAAAATTCATTTGAAACATTACATTGTGTGTGTTCCCGAAAATACGAGGCTGTTTTATTTGTTTCTCCAGAGATTTATTAGATATTAGCACATGGTCAGAGTGCATCCTTAAAGAGACAATTTACCCAAACAGAACAATTGTCAATAGTGTATTACACAACACGTAAAGTTTAATGTTAACAACAATTTATTGGTTATTACATTTTATTGGTTCTTCCAAAATATACCACAATTATATAAACTATAATTTGGTTTTCTCTTTTACTAGTTTTCATTTGATAGGTTGATTATGCAGAGTCCTGAAAAGGATCGAAAGTTTCATAGGATGAGTTGCAACAACTAATTTTGAACCAATCATGTTTAACGCTCCTTAAATAAATACTTTAACATGCAGGCTTACATTAATGCATAATATATGAGCTTTTAAAATGAAAGACCACCATTATCTCTGAGAAGCAATTGATTTGAGAAAGCCAGACAGCAGAGACTGACAGAGGACATAAGGTGGATAAATTGGTCTGGTCAAAGCAAGCAGCTTCTCTGACCTTCATTTTTAATGAGGTAAACACAAGCTGCCCTTTGAGAGTTTCAGACACTTTGGAAAGATGCAGACATCTGCCAACAACAGACCTGACACAACTTATGGTAAAAACATACACCTCATGTCAAGTAAAAAGTAGTGCTTACATCCAAAATATTCCCATCCATGACCAACATGTAGGAACCTTTTCTAACACTCAGCAAGTGGCCACAATGAGTCACAACGACCCAGATCAGATATTAAGGTGTGATGTCCTTGATATCTCTTCAGTTGTTTCTCCTAGATTAAATACTCTTCTGCTTCTCAGTAATACCTCCTGTTAAAAAAGATCTCAAGATGTCTAACATGAGTTTCAACTGTGCTCATATTTGCACAGATACCAAAGACATTGCAGCTGGCACTGCATTACAACTGAAAAATGTCTTATTCAATTATTCCAAGGCCAGAAAATATTGGCTAATGCTTTTCATAATTATTTTATGAGACTACTAGATTTTAAAATATGGTAACATTTCCCGTTTCTAGGCAGAAATACATATTAAAAGCCTTGTTGTATAACTACTTATAACAAACAATAAGTACAACAAAAACTAATATAATATATTGTATTTATTACAACTATGGGATATAGAAGTATTGAGTTGATATTCTTACTGTGTGTCAACAATCGTCTTACTTTCTTATATTCTCATTCTTCAGGCTGATACTTAAATGAAGCATAACTGAGAACTCCATTGAGTTCCTTGAGCTATGAAAGAGCAACCTCAAAAGAAAGAGGCAATAAAGTTTTGCTATGGGTTGTCACAATATTTTTAGCATGCAACATAAATTAATGCAACAATGTTATACTGCAGGTGCTCACAGTGGTTTACAGGGTGTACTTTCCAATACGTTTAATACAACATATCAACAAGGGTGCCTTACAAAAATGTCAAAGGTAAGTTCAGACATTGAAGTGAACAAAGAACAGGCTGTTTATACAGTAGGCTGTTTATACAGGCTGTTTATACAGTAAGCAATTAGAGAAACTATTTTTATATTTGCATTAAACTGCTATTAAAGGAAAAATGCATTCAGGACTAGCACACAGGTATTTGACATAAGGAGTCTAACTACATTCACACATCCACTAACAATTACCTGGGCTTGCTGCTTAAAAGAAATTGCAAAAATGTGTCTGAAAAGTGTAGTTACTTCTGAAAAACATCATTAGTTTGCAAATGGTACTTGGAATATACATTTTCTTTATCTGATAAAGAATTTAAACATTAAACAGAAATGGTTTCCACCAAAGCTAGACTGTAGCCTTCAGGTAAAACAATGTAATGTTTCTCCCTTTAGTTATCAAATCCTAAATTAAAAGAAAATATTTCAGCGGCTCTGCATCAAACCTGGAGATTTGTAGTTACTTATGCTGCAAAACCTGAAGTATGGGAGCCCATGGTAACAGAACTATCCAGATGGAGAGGAAATGGATATGATGATAGTGTGTGTTGACAGAAATGCACAGTGAAGAGAGAGGCTGGCAGTGAATGAGAGATTTCAGCTTGCTGTCAGTCAAAAGCCTATGAAGCAGGGACAGGCTGACGATGCTGCGTGACTCATAAAGCCCCACCCACGACAGAGCTCACTTATAAACAGAGCCATAAGTTCTTCACCACTGTCAGAGGTCTCAGACTGTGAAGACTGGTACACTTTGTGCAGTAATGTGTTCCTTTAGCTCAGTTGATGGAGCGCGGTGAGCTACGCCGAGGTCATATATATTCACATACTGATAAACTATATAGTTTAAAAGTAAGTGTAAGAAGCTTTGGATAAAAACACATTTGTATATGTGTGCAAATCAAAAGTCTAAACAAACAATCTTTATTATATTTAAATTTGATGCAGATATTACAATTAGATTAAATAATTTCTATAAGATATTTTGAACATGACATGTTGATAGCCGGGATTGAGTAAAGATGGACAGAAACATGACAACTAACATTAATCAAAGCTAAACCACCACCTAACAGAGTCCCCACAAGCAGCTTTATATTAAACTGTTTATATTTCTATTGATGAAATTACACATTTGTCTGGTCTAAATGCCAGAAGAAGGGAAAGCCATGACATTTTATGCTGCTAAATTGTAAATTCAGTTCAGTGCAAAGATTAAGAAGGTATTGTGTTTGCACAAGTTTAATTGTAAAAACATTTTCAGCTAATATACAATACAAATGAGTTTGGTGCTAATGAGCAGCCATTACAGTGTTTACATCATGGAAATATAAACTGATGATAATGCTGCTTTATTAGGTTAGAGATGTGTTTCGGACTGGTCTGTTCTGCATGCAGTTCATAAATTTATATTCAGGCTATTTAAGGTGATGGAAAAGAAAAAAACAATTAAATACGTTTGGAGCGTATTAAGAGGGTATTAGTTTAAATACTAAGTAAAGACTGTTAAATGTTCTTTCTTTTTTGAGATTTTCCTCTCATGCTGCACCTTAGCAAATCAGTGAACTGTCATTTTCTGTGGTTTCAAGCAAACGCAAACTCTCACTGACTTCAGTCAAATTCCCTTCTTATTATACATATATTAAAATAGTTATGAACTAATTAGGCCAATTAATTCACCCACAGTCTATTAGCTTATTTTTAGTCATGTTGACATTGACTAGAGTTCTAGTGAATGCTTAGAGGTCTATCAACTACAGTAAGCACAAAGCAAATCTTAGCCAACACTAATAACATGTAAAATCACCATTAAAAAATGTTCTAGTTTGGACCAGCAATTGCATACATTAGATATTTTAATAATAAGCCTGAGTTTTAATATTGCTCATTAGTTTTGTCTAAAAGGGGGCAGTCTCTTCTCATATACTGCCATGTTCATGCAAATCTTGATATATCAAACAGGTTGTACACTGGTTGCTCTGTGCTTGAAAGCACAATGGCAGAAGGTAAATTTATGTCAAAAGATCAACTTAAGATTTTTCTGTACTACACCTACAGTAGCTCAATACCGAACACTTCCACAATACAAACCACAAAACATAATGAATTATGCAGTCCAACTATTGGTGTTCACAGCACAACAAATCTGCACACAGGGTACTGAATTATGCATATGTGATTCCACCTGTAGCAAGTCTTGTGTTTCTTATATTGGGTTCTGTGCCTCAGACACACATGAACTGTCACACATGTACACAACCCACAGCCAACAGCATTCAGCAGGTCACGGGTTACATATAACAATTTTTTAGTTATAGGACACAACTAGCACTATATTTCTGTGAAATATACAGAATATCGAAACACGCCTGCTTTGCACGAGATTAGCATTGACAGACAGTAGCATTTTGTGAGCCTTAAATATTCATCAGTGTCACATTCTGAGGATTTTCTTTTGCTACATGTACGAAACTCCAACCAACTAGAAATAAGGTTCACAAATTATGCCAATTTCTGCACTATTCATATGACGACATTTAAAAGGGTATTACAGACTGAAATATCAAGCTTGTTGACTCCTACACTGCTGTGTCTTATACACCAGTGAAGTGAGTTATTTCCTAAAGTATCTTCCTGGGCTGAGAAACAAAACCAGATGCAGTAATTCATCATCTGAGGGCTTTCCTGAGCACTCCAGTAATGAGCATGAAGAAACACACCTGCTTCTTGCTGATTCTACCAATCTACCAGGACAAAAAGCTTTCTCCTTACCTAATTCTGCTAAAAAGAACTTCTTAAAACTTAGAGATTTAAACATGCGGTAAAGTAGCTAAAACTAGGCCTCATTTTTTGTTGTAAAATATGGAGAATTCTTGTACACGTTAAACTGTAATTAAGGTTCAGATTACTAGATGTTTAATAGTAGCTGAAAGCAAAGCTAAACATTTTATATTTGGATAAAGTAAACTTGATGATGGCTGTATAAAACCATATATAAGTCTGATGATGTAAATATACATATAAGTCAATATGTCCAGATGGCTGGAAAAAAAACATCCTCCACTATTTAAACATAATTACTGTTTAAACATAATCATTAGCAATATGTACTGTACAGTATATGCAATTTGCTGACATGACCACTAAGTATTTCTACAAAGCAACCATGCACTATTAAAGCTAATACATGCAGTCGTTACCTTAAGGGGCTATTGTGGCAATTTATTTTTGCAACTCAGTGTATTCAGGTTGATTTAATATTATACAATATTTTGAATTAAATAATATCATTTAGTTTAAATGTTACAGCATCAGGTATTTTTGTCACTTCCTTGAAAAAAGATTTTAGTGTCTGAGAATGGACTGGAAAATAAATAGATAGTTGAACCCTGCAATACATTAAACCAGCACAATGGTACCTCATTTTCCACCAATTTCTCTGGCTGATGAGCGCAGTTTGTCATTTCGACTGGATTACTTTGGTTTATTGTTTGTGTGTTTACAAGGAAAAGACAGAGCCCGAAAGAAAATTGCAATGACAAAGACGCAATCTCATTTTGCTTCAAAACATAAACATCTCATCAAAGCCAGGCCAGTGGCAGTAAACACAACGCTTAGCATCAATTACCAAGACAAGCACAGCTTCAAACAGCACATTTCAAATTCAGGTTGCACTGTTTTCCCCTTAAAGAAACAAGGATACACAGATTTTAAAATTTATTATACCGTGTAATTCCATATTTAACTTGGTGGAGATCAAAGAGGGTTTAAAAACATCATTGTTTTGCTAGTGGGGCTCTGCATCTTGTCACCCCAGGGCAGAAATGACTGAGGGGACATGACCTCTAAGCAGTCAAGGACAGAGTGTGAGCTCTCAGGCTGTCAACTGACTCACTCTGCCTCAGTCTGCCATTTTCTGCTCCAGTAAAATCACATAAAAAGTGCATTCTTCCAGGAAAGAGTTACAAAAAGGAACGGAACAAGGAACGCAGCTATCCCACAATGCGCATGACCACATCCTGGGGGTGTGGGTTCGGTTCTGCAGGTTCTGCCACATGTGGGCCAGCGATACATTCAGGCTGGGTTTGAGAATAAGATGTGTATCTGTGTGATGGTCTAAGCTAGCACATTAAAGCTGATGGTGTTAGGTACATTTTGACAAGAACCTGCCAAATCAAAACAGCAAGGGCCCTGAGACAGCAATAAATCTCCCATCAGACCTTTTCTAAACACAGCTTTTATTTTATTGAGCTACCTTGACTGTGCACTTTGCCGTTTGATGTTGTACAGCCTTCAGCCCAGCGCAGACATATGACGGCCGTTGCATTGCCCTAATGAATCAGCGAGAGCAACAAGCCGTGCATCTGAACACGCCAATTAAATCACGTCGCTAACACGGCATGACATTTTTCATTTAGTTTACAAAAGGAAACGTAGACAGTAAAAAGTACACAGCCACTATTTTTAAACTATTATTTTTAACCTAACTAAAACGGACAGGCTGCTCAACAGAAATAGATGTGAAAGCACTCAGGATGGAAGCACAATCAAAATGTGTGGCAGGTGATTAAAGAACATGTCACTTGCCAGTGGACAATGTTTTGAATCAGTATAACGGTTTCTACAGCTTCTACCTTCAGCTACAGGTTCAAATAAATGCTTGGCACACAAGTTGTAACTTGAGGGTGGCAGGTTAATTTCTCCAGTGACCCTATTCCAAGAGGTCAAAGGTTGGTTATACTCCTCTCTGGCCTGGTCAATGCCTTCTATTTGCGGAAGAGGGCGGGTGTTTCCTTAAAGGTTAAAAAAGGTAATGCAGTAATAGAATGGGAAAATAACTTACCATGGGTGAATGTAGTGAAATTCAGTTTCTGTAGTCATGAGTGGAGATTTAAGAGAGGCCATGTTGGAGGAAGCTACTGCTTAAAGCTGGATTGAAAAGAAGTGAGAGGCCAAGCTGGGCTTTTTGAGCATGTGCCAGTTTTAGTCTCTCTGCGGTTGTATTGCTTTTGAGACAATGCTCAGCAAAGCAGCTGTGTGGTTTTAGCCCCTCTACCCCACTTAGCAAACTGGAATTGCTTCAATAGCAAATCAAATGGCATCATAATATATAATACAAAATCAGCCTTAATGTCTAGGATGCATTCAAATGCATATCAGGCAGTGCTATTGGCCTGCCACACAAGGCCATTCAAGGGTAGTGAATTCAAACTGTGAATACAAAAAGCAAAGTCATCGATGTTCACATACCAGACCAGTAAAAAAAATAAGAAATTCACTATACTATTTTGGGCTAGTTTTATCATGCTCGCATCCAAAATTGATTCTTAAGCATAGATTTATTTTTAGCATTCGGTCAATAGCTTGTTCAAGAAATGACCCAGAATTCTCTATTCTATTGCAATTAGGTTATACAAAGAAGCGCTGCTGTTAACTTCAAGCTTTGGTTTATAGAAATGACACTAAAAGTTTAAGGTTCAAGAAACCTGTTTTTCAATACAACACACAAAATGAGTAATCACAATGGAGAAAAAGCAATCACTTAGTGATTTCCACATGCTGTAGTCAACAACCGAAACAATAACATCTGTGCATGTGAATACATGGAAACAGCCACGTTTAAATGTCTAAAACCCACAAACCATAACTGGGCAAGTCTTCCAGTCTTCCCAATCTATGTGCCACAGTCATTTGCTGCCCATTCATAGCCAATAGATTTCAACATGATGCGCTGCTACAGATGACGAGGTCGCAGCTGCTTCATTCAGAGCAAGCAGATGTTTGCTTTCAATAAAACAATCACCACTATTTTCATTTGCTTGATTACCACAAGCTCAGATGTTCAGCATTAAAGCTCATTCCCAAAATCTGTATGCACCTTCCAGCAAAGCAAATGTATTTAAGCATTAAAGGATCTGCTCTCTGGATTTCGGCTGCTGAAACTCTTCCACTGAGCTCTCCATGGTGCTGACGGACTGAATCTGAGCAGAATTACAGAGGCTGGAAACACTTGCATTTTATGCATCCCGACCGAACTGCGAGACTTCACACTCACACAGAGCTAAAGTGAAGCAAATGAATTTTGCAGTCAAGATGTGCAAGAGCAGCTGAATGTTAACAAGCCCGCTGGTGCGGCCCGTCCCGATCCAGAAAAACAAGCTGCCTAATATCTCAGTGTGCTGCTGAATGTGAATCATGAGGGATGTGGAGCTCATCAAATGAGGTTATGGGCATTTCATGACCTCAGAGAAGCTCCTGGCAAACACTCAAATGGAGAATACGTTGTACATTTGTGCTATGATTATTCAGTATAGCATGCTAGTCTTAAATACTTAATGAATGTTACATAACGTCATTATTTATGATCATATTAATAATATTAATCTTTCTGATAATTCTAAAAATAATACTGTATGTTTCTTTAAAGAGACAGGTCTTGAAAAATAATTTGATTATTTTGCACATTTTTAAAGGATGGACATAAACCTCATATCATTCTGAAAGTGGTAAAAAAATTGTTAGAAACTATAAACAATCTCCAGTAACACAAGCAATTTCTCCTGTATTCAGAAAGTCTGTTCCTGCTCTCTTAAAAGTTAACTGAAAAACAATAAACATGAATGTCTGCTGACAAATAAGAGCATTTCAATAGTATCTTGTCCAAATAAAGAATGTGCTTATGTGTTGCTTTTAGCATTAGTAGCTTAAATTCAACATATATATGTAACAACATTTAATGTAACAAAATATCTAATGCTCAGCAATCTTTCAATGTCTACAAATATATTAACCTTTGTGTTGCTGTAAGGATCAAAACTGCCCCATGGGCCTAAATCAGAAAGGGCACAAAATGTTTTTACAGTGATCTTTATACCCCCAACATGAGCTTCAGAGTACAACATATGTACGTGATGTCTACACGCCTGTCATTTACAGAGCACATGACAGCTTATTTTACACATGCGTCTCACTTTTCACCAGCCCTCTTCCCTCCACTGTTACTGCCCTAGCAACTTGATCAACATAACTAAATTAATTTAAAAATGTCCATTTATTCATTTTAGAAATGTTAAAAACTGCTTCTGAAAATGTATTTCAAAAGCTTTCAGCAGCAGTGAAACAGCCATTGAGAGATGCTTTTGTAGCGTTGTAACTGGTCTGACATTTGTGGAATAACCTTTGCAGGCACATCAAAAGCACTCCATCTCATCACACCAATGTGCTGTAGTGCATGCTAAGAGCCAAGCGGGTTATTAAAATTGCCGCCTGCCATCAGAGGCACAACCTGTTATTAGCTCGCAAGCACACGGGAGAGACGGAGCCAAATCACAGAGGAGCGTGAGGCTTCTGCGGCACAACCCACATCCCTGAAGGTCACAGAGACGTCCTCTACCCTTCACTTCTCTCTCCTGCATACTGCATCACTGCTCTCCAATCAAAGCGCCAATTATGATGTTAAGCTCATTCAGATGTGGACCAATCAGAAATCAGCGTTCCTCCAGTGGAGCTGATGGGGTGTCCGAAAGGTCCATGCTTGGATTGGTTTCCATATACCATATATATCTTAAGGGCTCTGACTGCCCCATCAGCTACACCTCCAATTTCAAATTGCCTTAATCTGACAATGAGGTTTAAGAGACAAGAATGAGACCATAAGCAGAGAACTTTCTCCTCACGCAAAGAAATGTGTGACAAAGAAGCTTAGATTACATAAAACTGTAAGACAAAGCCAGGGTCTGTTTTTAATTCCACAGAGGATCAATAATTTGCATTAAATTAATGATAGTGATTAATTGTTGCTCTGCTAATCAGTTTCCAGCAGCTGTCTTCCAGAAAATTCTAAATGTAAACAATAAGAATGTAAACTGTGCTGTGTTTGTTCTGATTGTGGTCTAGTTAATATTAGCCAGAGGTTAGCAGTGAGCATATGGTGGCTTTGACTGCAGCAAAATTCCACTCGCACAAATCTTTAAAGACAACAGCAGCTGAACCAGCCTGCAACGGCTTCTTCTGTTAGCTCAAAGCATGGCCATCCTGCTAACCTTTCACATGTGCTAATGGTTTTCACCAGCTAGTGAGATCTGGTGTCACCCACAGTGAAGACTGTCTTTCCATAGACAAACAAACAAGCTCTTTTAAAATGTAACAATACAGTGATATTCATAATTTCCATATTCATATTATAAATTATACATATGATTAATGAATATTTATTATTGTGACAATTCAAAATGGTATGTGGTTTGGTGTAATGCTGGGTTTAAATCCTAACCCAAAGGTGGATGTTTCACCTGCAGAACTTATTTTTTTAGGATTACAAAATATATTACAATACAATACATATATTGTATGTAGTGCAATCATGTGGTGAGTGTTTGCAATGTCCTAACCACGGCAGTGGAAACAGGTCTTTGCCCTGGGCTTACAGTCACGCCAATATCAACAACACATGACAATAACTCCAGGACTCCAAGGTCCACAGGCTTGTCTGAACTTACATACACTTTAACGCTGAACTCAATTTGGAATATTTAATAGTGTGAAACACATGGACATGAGCACAAAGTATATTACTGTGTAAAACTTAAGTGTAGCCAAGTAGAGTGCTGTCGTCTGAAAATATTTACAAACAATATTTGTCACAATTTGAACTTTCATAAACACAAATGTATTTGTTTTATAAATACTTGTTTATAATACCAGCTTTTCATGAAAATATACATTTAATGAAACAAGCATACAAGTCAAAACCTAATTAAAAGCAGCTGTGTAACACGCATGTAACCTTTGCCCTTCCTCTACATGCTTAAGTCTTTGAAAGTACCCCACCAAAATTTCTCTACTGACAGATACACTTTCTCTTTCTGACGCTGCTTCTTGTATCTATATACATGCCTGTACCCTGGGCTTGGTACATTGTGTTACAGTGTTAGTGGGAGGGACAGCTGATCTTTGGGTGTGTGCTCTGTCCGCCTGTTAGCCCAAGGGCAGTCAGCACGTTGCCAAGCACAAGGGGACACACAGGCACACAAAAAACCCACATACTAGGCATCTTGGAAATTTAGCTTGCTTTAATGAATAAACAAAGTTGAACCATAGGTCTTTAAAAATTATCCTGTGTATTGTTGTGTGGTCTCATTATATTGTCTCTTAACACAGGCACTCCAAACACTCCTTATTTGAGACTCCAGAGGTTCAGGCACAGTCTTGAGCTTTCAATGGAAAATGCTAGTAAATCACCGGATGGAAAATCAAAGGGCTCATTTGAAAAAGCAACAGCTTTTGGTAAACATGTTTGTGTTATATGTCTGTAAAACACAACATGAAAACAGAGTCATTTGCATCACAAGCACAAAACAAGATTAAATAAACATGAAAAATAAAATAAATAAATCAATATTAAACTCTGCAATATTACCTCTGGCAATTTGTAGCAGTCTGGTCACAACAAACTCACTCTGCAGTTATTTTCGTGTTAGTGGCAGTACATTTACAATAATATTGATATCTGATACCTAAACAAAGGTCTTGGCATTACAATTGACACAAATGTGATGTGTGCAATTTACTATATGAATGTTGCTTTGAGGTTTTCAATTTGCCATCTTAGGCATTTCTGGGGAGCTGTTATGTCATTCTACACTTGCCTTTAAGATCTAAGAAAGAGTGAAAACTGATTGTCAAATTGTAATTAACACAACAGTGCTCAACTGTCCCCTAATGATGCTAAGATCTAAA
>JBAJNP010009796.1:0-17470 GCA_036877545.1 Yasuhikotakia modesta | reverse complement strand
ACATCTCAAACCTCTCAAATCTCTCTCTCTCTCTCTCTTTCTCTCTCTCTCTCTCTCTCTCTCTCTCTCTCTCTCTCTTTCTCTCTCTTTCTCTCTTTTTTTTGAGGTCTGTTGAGTATTCTGTGTCCTAACACAGTGTTAAGGGGCAATAAATGCCTTTAGGGAAATACAGCATTTCCAGGCAAACTCCGGAAAAGAGGCAGTAAAGATGATGTTAACCCAGGCAAAGAAAGACAGAGAGAGTAAATCGAGCACCTATAAAAAGAAAATCATAAAAATACCAGAACAGTAGTGAAACWTCTTTATTCTTCTTTATTCTTCTTTAATCATTATTCTTAATAAAAGCCCCAAACAAGCCCTCAATAATGGGTAAAGTTTCATAACAAGGGACTAGTTATGTGTCTATGAACCTTGTTAAAAGATACTGGTTTGGTAGAGGTTGCGCACGGGCCGCTGGGCCATTACATGGTCAGTTACTGTGATGGGTCACTCGATAAATTTGTGTTTTCTTCAACAGGTTTGATGGACCACATGTTCATCGTGTTGGTCGTGTTTTGAAGACACTCTGAAAATCAAAGCAATGTTTCGAGGTGAACCATGGAGAGCTGAAGAGTCTGACATGCCCATCATCTCCAGGGTCTTTCCGGGTTCTCAGAGGAACCGAGAGGAACCCATTTGACAGCTCCGGTCTGAGGGAACTGAAATGGGTCTGGATGCTGGCAGAGGTGAGTGAGTTCCCACAGGCTGGTGCTGCAGCCAATCTCAGCGTTTTTGGCAAAGATCTGGAGGCTCCTGGTGGGTTTGGTATGAGAAGGCGGCATTCCAGAGTTCCAGCCAGGCTGATCGGTGATTGTAACTCCTCCTCTCTGCTTCAAGGCAGTGCCTTGGCCCCGACCAGCAGGATGCCCTGACTGGCATGTCTCATTAACGGAGGGTCACACAGGAGACTGCTGGAGTGATCGGTGAGAAAAAGAGAGAAACTCTTGCTTTAATGAAATAAAACGAGGATCTAAGTTTGAAATATTTCCAACTTAGAGTTTTAGAAGAGGTTGCATCTCAAACTGTGCTCATATTTTCTCCAGACTTTTCATATTAATAAATACATTTACTCTATATAGTTCTTTCAATGTGAAAATAGTTTTATTTTATGTAAGTCATTCAGTATTTTAGCAGTTGTCAGACTGGTGTAGTTTTAATTTATTCTCCTACTGAATTTTTGGAGAAGCATCTAAAATGGATACTTTAATGAAATATAACTGCATTCACTAAAGTCTCTAAAAGAAAACTTATACGTAAAATGCATAATTTTATTTCTAATACATTTCATAACAATTTTTGAACTTTTGCATTTAAATTCCACACTTTAATATTTACTCACCTAACTAGACATTAAATGTTCAGTTAGATTAAATGTGAGTCTGTTGTGGTGGATGGACATTAGACAGTTTAGTACGCAAGGCTGTAGCAGGATGTGCAGATGTCTGCTGGAAACCTCAGTGTAACCTGAAGATGTAAATGTAAGATTAGTGCCTCTGCATGACTGGTGTGAAATGCGGCTCACTGGCTCCCCCAACAGGCCGCTAGTCTGAATGACATGCCCTGTGGCCCTGAGATGCGTCTTAAGAACATATGGCAGGGTGTTGAATGTCTCCATGGATGCTGCAGTTATTGTTTGTGGAGCTTCTGTCAGATATGAAGAGCAGCCTAGTGATTTATTTCTTTAAATTTATTTAATATTCTTTAGTTTTACGATTGTTCATTGCTCAGTGGTTGATCTTTCACAGCTCATGAGACGTTTTTGAGGTCTTTAATATCACCGAAATCTTTTATTTCCGTTTTTGACTTTTGATGGCAGACGTTAGCATCATGGCCAAAGTTCCCACCAGTCACCAGTTAAAAAAAACTTTATTTTTTGTGTTAAGTCTGTTGGGACATTAGTGCAGCAGAGGGTTCGCTTTAAAACCCTGAAAAATAACAGTCTTAAAACAGATAAACAAACGCTTTTCAGCGCACAGAACTGTGTCAATAAAAGCCTGGATTTACAGACATGTCAGTTTTATGACTTAGCCGTCCCAGAACCAAAACTCTGTTCTTACTGTGCGCTGGTCGCATAAAATAGCTCAGGTGTTTATGTAGCCTGTGGCAAAGCTCTGCGCTCGACTACAACAATGCTGGCAGTGATGTAAGGGATAGCAACAAGTTACAGCCGTCACAACGTGTGTGTGTGTGTCTGTTTTAAACCCTACAGGAAAAAAAATGAACAAACATATAGGAGTGTCGTTGTCCTACAGGCTTTAATGTCTCTCTATTGCCACCTCTGTTTGAAACGTGACATTGCAGTTACATAAGTCAGATGAAGTCAAACTGACATTTCCTGGGAACTCAGGCCTGACAGCTGAAATTATAAATCATTATTATAAATTTGCTGTTAGGAATTATGGGTAAGAGAAGAACTGCCATGTACTTGCAATAAATTATAGATTATTGTTTACTTTTATCCCCAAAACATTTGGATGGCAGCTGCTTCTATATTTTTTTTCTCCTGACAGGGTCTCAAAATGTGTGATGTTTTAAAAGTTTGAGTTTTAGTTACTCCGAAACCAAATGATTGTAATTTCATAGCCTTTTATTGTATGTTAGCAAATGTCTCATTTTATTTATATTACCCATGAGCAACTTTAGGAGAAACATTTAAGACCAAGTTGATACTTAATTAAAACACAGCTGAGAACCACATTAAGTCTCAAGAGCCATGAAAGAGCAACGTCTGAGCAATAAACCTTCCACTGGGATGGAAAACATGGAACGTCTGTGCCATCTGGACCCCTTAACGCTCTCTGCTGCGGTGTGTGTGTGTGTATACAATCATTACACACAACATTGCCATATACAGTATTTTCTAACAGAAACATCTCTGCTATATACATGGAGCAGTGTGGTGGTAATCTGGTCTAAGTGATGTCATGCTACAGCGGATGGGGTCTCCCACCCGGACTCAGTGGGGAGGTTTTACAAGGGATGCTATGATCTCACAAACTGCCCCGGGATCAGTGGTCGGCCCGTTGGGGGGTTCTGCAGCGTGGTGTGTGTGTTTCTCTGCCAAGCACAAGTCTAAGTAAATAAACAGGAGACCATTAAAAGCCTGGCCCATTCACCTCTGCACTGCCGCATTAGATTGTGCAAACATACATCCATCCACAGTTAGAACTAACACTGGGCTCTCCAGTTTGGTGATGATCTTTGCCTAAAGTCTATACAAACCGCTCTACTGGTGCACAAAAATGCTTAAGTGATGTTTCTGTTATTTGTCTTCACATTCGTGCATCCGAGAGAGAAGAAAGGGTAAAAATGGACACCACATTTGGTCTGTATTTGCTGTCTGTGAGCCGTGCGTTTCCTTAAATTGTTTTGGCAGCCTTGCCATGGTTTATAAAACCAAACAACCTAAACAGTTTTAGGTTGTAAGAACCAGTTACTTGTAAGAAGGCTTCATGTTAACGTTATTAATGGGTTCTGAGAGCGTTATTTAAACATTTTTAATGCTGTATTGTTCGTGTACCATTTTTCACTAACAACTTAGCATTTATAATATGACATATAGCGTTAAAATTATGTTGTACTAGCGTTACTGCAATTTACTGCATTTTGAGAACTTTTTGCAGAACATTACCCAACGTTCTGACAATGTTCCCTGTGGTTTTCAGGTGGAACCATCAGCGTTACTGGAAGGAATAACTCTGGG
Source organism: Yasuhikotakia modesta (assembly GCA_036877545.1). Classification (NCBI taxonomy): domain Eukaryota; kingdom Metazoa; phylum Chordata; class Actinopteri; order Cypriniformes; family Botiidae; genus Yasuhikotakia; species Yasuhikotakia modesta. The sequence goes on along the minus strand of JBAJNP010009796.1, from coordinate 13,728 downwards.
GCCATAAGACGTTGTGAATTAGAAGCCGTACCTGCGTGTGCACTGACCACATCATTAAAAGTGGATGGTGAACATGCCCTTACATATTTGTGAGGGTGCAAGCATGTGTTTGTGTGTGTTTGCCCATATGACCTGAATTACCACCCCAAAAAAACCTGCTTACAGTCTTTCGTTGTCTTGACTCATGATTTGCGCCCTGAGGCGGACAGCAGGGGTTCCATTCTTAGCTTCCTGTAAAAAAACTCTCCCTGCTCCACGTCCTAATTAATCTGAAGGGCAAGCCCATGATCCCTATAAAATCATACGAGACTATACCAATTTCCTGGTAGCTCGCGCGCTACATGTGCTTCTTGTTCCTGAGCATAAGTTTCCCTTCCCGTGACTCTCCAAAGATTTATGCCTCTTCTCATATAATCTTTTATTTATTTATTTACTTGTTTTTCCCAAGAAACATTTTCCTCTTGTGAGATTAGGGTGTTACACCGTCACATGATACCGAAAGGCTCCATTTTCTGTCCCTTTCCACACAAAAAACTTCAAAAAGATGAAGATTACAAGCACCGGGGCTCATCCAAGTTTGTTATAAAAACATCAAAAACATGTGGCGCTTGCTGTTTTAGTGTATGATACGGTTAACTCGGGGATAAGTCTCATGGAGGAGAGAGGTGGGTTGTGTGTGTGTGTGTGTGTGTTTGAGAGTGAACATATATGCATATTGAGTTACACGAGGCCTAAAACAGCCCAAGTCTGACATTTAAAGAAACATACATTGATTTCTGCAAGCGCTCCACCTCCCTACAAAACGACACAGCTTGTGAAGGAAATGTCTACGTGAAACACAACAGAGCCGCGCTGCACATGCTAAAACTGTGTGTCATGATTACAAAACCCCGCCGCACACTCCCAAATCAACCAAACGAGGAGCATCTACAATCCGGAGGAAAAAAACGGATGAAACTCTAAATGAGTATTGCTCAAATAATCAAAATGCATCCAGTCTAAAATAAAGCAGATTTTTTTCCTCATTCGCACTGTGGAAGTTTATGTCAGGTCATCTAAAATATGGGCTTTATGTGGTAACGGCTAGAATAACAAATGCTTTTCTAAACATGTATGTTTCTCTTTTACCACAGAAACACAAAGGTCTGCTGTTTCCAAAGTGAATGTTGAGCAGGACTGTCAGTAAAGATATTAAGGTAAGATCTTCAGTTATTCATGTGTTCATTTGTGTTTCATAAAAGTTAGTCAAATGTGATCTGAATAACATTGTGTGAGAAGATTTGACAGTATTTTATTGAATCAATCACATTCATTAATAACATGTTTTTGACTGTTTTTTCCCAATTCCCAGCTAACAATTTTTGGTTGTAAAAACGTTTCCCTAATGTTTATAATAAGTCTTAAAAATGGTAATAATGCTATTTTGAAATCGTACATGTTATGTTAATGTTTTTTGCTGCATTGAAAGAACGTTTTTTTATTCTGTAAATACATTTTTTAAATGCTCAACTAACAACTCCAGAATAATGTTTTTTGATATGTAATATATAACGCTAAACAAACATTATACTAAATTTACTGCAAGAACTTTTTGAGAACTCAGAGGGATCTTTAAGAGAATGTTAGCCGGCGTTCTAAAACCGTTCCCTGTTAGCTGTGTTGGTTCTATGAAGCTTTAAACGCTGAGTGGCCTTAGATTTTAAAAGTCTGCGTAAAGCTGCAGAAGTGATTGAATAAAGGTGCAATAGTCAGATATGAAGGTGGCCTAAGTGCTGCTAAAACAAGAAACACTTTCCTTCCTCTGTCCCACAGCCTGAGACGCAGTCCAGACCCCATTCCTGTCTCTGTGTGTGTGTGTGTGTGTGGGTGTGCGTGTGTGTGTGTGTGTTTAACTCTTATCTGTGCTGTCCGTCAGAGGAGACCTGCAGGTGATCTGTCATGACTTCCTTGCAAACTCATTTACTGATTTACGTTCCTAACAGGGAACGTTTTCAGAACGTTGGCTAACATTCTCTTAAGTTCTGTCAGAGTTCTGTCAAAAGAACTTTCAAAACAACATTTTTGTGACTTCATGTCTAAATAAACTGGATGTTTTAAGAACATTACACAGAACATTTATAACGTTTTTGAAACTTAATGAAAACATTAGGAAAACATTCTTAAAACCTTAAAATGTTCTCTGTGATGTTGCTTAATGTATCTGACATTAAGCTTGTGATGAGTAAATAATTTGGTTTAAGCTCCACATTAGTAGCTCAACACCGTAACTTTTAGGAACCACAAAGATTTCTGATTGGCCCAAACCAAGCAGCAGATGAAGAAACCGTGACCAGGCCCCAGCAACAGACTGAGGGCTCAAGGAAACGACAGTTTCAGGGTGAGGGCGTGAGGTTTTGGTGATTGGTGGAGGTGACGCATTGATAAGCAGTTTTGAGCAACAGAAACGCAGAAGAACAATGTCTTGAGTGAGAGAGGAAGCTGGGATGTGCAGTCATAAAGTCACTCAGCTGTTGAGAAGATCCTCACGATAGTTCTGCTGGGTGTCTGTTCTGAGCTGTTAAGAGCCGCTAACTGCAGATTACAGCTTTTCCCAGAAAATTATACAGGTGCAAAATTCTGACTAAAACTTCCCGTATTACTTAGTTGACCCCAGAATGTGACCTTATAATCAAGAAAAGTTTTATTTTCCAAGGATTTTTGTGACAGTACTAACAAATAAATTATGTATGTATGCATGTGTGTGTGTATATCAAAAGTTGTTAGTTGAAATGCTTTTAACAGTTACAGAATTAAAAAAAAATGTTTGCATAACGTTCGTAGAAATGAAATGGCGTTTTTGTTACTAATGGAAAGGTTATGGCAACGTTCTGAAGCCTTGTTAGCTGGGAAGGTGGCAGTGGAAACCTTCTCCTACTCATAGGTGTGCTTGAGTTTTAAGGAAGTTTGGTGCAGTCAAAGGTTAGATATTTCAGAGGCACTAATCAAGCCATGTTCTCCATTTCCTCTCCGTCGTTTCTTACTCCCACCTAGCAGCTGCGTTCTGTAAGTTTAGCCTCGCGCTGTTGCAGCGCTTCTCTTTCATCTCGCGTTCTCATTAGCATCGCAAAGACTAGCGCGTAGTTAAGGTTGCTCATGGAGAAATGGCTGGCCAGGCAAGGAGGGAATTCTTGTATAACAGTCCAATAAATATCAGAGGTACGTTTATTGGTTCTGAAGCGTATTTGCTATTTGTTGGGAACTCTAAACCCAGGAAGGGTTCTGGCGAAGTGCTGGGGTGGTGCTTGTTTCTGGGTCAGCGAGAACGTTGAGGAAATACACCATGACATTAACAGGCTGCTATAGGAAGTGTTTGTGGATTAGCCAACGTAGCACTAGCGTTCCAAGGGAAAGGTTTGGGTTGGGAAATTTGGGAGACTGGTGCTCAGTTTTGGCATGGGTGCTAATGATGCAGGTTTGTGAGTTTGGAGGCCTCGACCACGAGGGTCTCTGGTACAGAGAGAGGTGACTCATAGGTGTGGCCCGGTTCCTGTGCCCAATCACGCCCCAGACACAGGGCGCGTCGTTGAGACGACAGAACACAACACTGAATCACCGCTGGCTGGGTGCCGAGTGTCTCTGTCCTGCAGAAAAGTCACGCATTATATCTCTTAAATATCTCAGTTGTTTCTCCAGTGAGGTTTGATCTCAGTTTGAGTGAATATTCAAATTCTTTCACAGAATTTATATGTATTTGAATATCACAGCTAATATGTTTCTATAAGTTTGCATTTTTCTTCACGTTATTGTTCTGTTTATTTACATTTACATTTATTTTCTTTAATATTTATTTGTTCATGTACACACACAGCATTAATTTAGTTTTTGTTTTCTCTGGTTGTTGTCTATCAGTTTAAATGACAGTTTTTTATAATCATGTATTTTAACATTTTCTTACTTTATTATAAACTAGCACCTTATTTAATCTTAACATCACCCTTCAGTTTGTTGCTATTTTGAAACTATTGTTTATCAATGCTTATTTTATGTATAATGCTTTGGCGATATTGTATGACAATTGTGCCATAAGGTACCGATGACAGCATTTTACGTTCACCCAGACATTAACTGTGTATCTGTGATGTCATTTCCTGTGACATCACCCACTAGCTGCTCGTCTGCAGATGGCGTTTAGGTGGGGAGTAAATTCAGGAATTCAGGTGGGAATTATATTTAATGTGCTTTTAAGATCCTAAAAATAAAGTTGTAAAGTTTGTTGATTAGACAACTTTACTTGTATCTTGAATGCATTTTTTCTCCACATATTGTTATTTCTCCTATACGGACCTAATCATGACAGGTGATGTTATTCCTGTGATACAGTCCTCTGCTTCCTTTCAAAGGCAAACAAATTTAAACATCCGGAAATAAAAAGGGAATGGAAATAATCATCATACGTTACTCTGACAGAGGCAGTAATTATGTAACAGGCTGGTTTGATTAATACATCACCGTTGCGTAACCGCATTTGTGGCTTCCAGCTCTTTCCAGAGTCTGGGCAGTTTTGAAGAAAGTCCAGCTTTTGTCCTTCACCTCAGGTCACAAGAAGTCAGAATGTTCCGGAAGGAGCTCACGGAAGCGAGGCTATCAGCTCACGAGCCCCTCCGCAGCCCGGCCGGCCCACCGCCCAGCATCCAAGGTGATGATTACAGTTTGATAAGACCCCCGAGGGTCTGTAGCGCACAGGAAAGCCCAGAGGGAGAGAGCGCGGGGCCCGTGGGCTTGAGTAGCCGGCCCCTCATAGCTGTCTCTCATCACGCCATTGACCCCCCAGGAAGCTTTAGATGCCAGGAACGGTTTCATAATTCTCTTATCCCGACGAATCTGCGAGATAAGCTGGGAGGAGTTGAAAGTGTAAACGGAGCGCCATGGTCCTGGAATTCTGAGGCGAGCTCGTTTTTTACCAGCCCGCCAGCATCGTTTACACCAGCCATCCTCCCCCTGCACTATGACAATTGTGTGTTTTTCTGTGTGTGTGTGTGTTTGTGTGTGTTTGTGTGTGTGTGTGTGTTTGCAGAATCGCTGCACACGTACTAAAAGGCAGAGACCCAGCAAACAATTTAAGGTTGTAAGAACGTTTCCCTAACCGTTTCCCTAACCTTTTCAAGTAACAAAAACGTTTCCAGAACATTTCTAGATGTTAAATTAACATTATTGTTTGGTTATTAGAAGTTATTTAAACTTTCTAAATTCTGTAACATTTATTTACTTGTTTCATATATAAATACGTTTTCTTGATATATGATGTAAAAATGTTTTAAAAGAGTGTTTTAATAACTTCACGAGAACTTTATGAGAACATTAGCCAATGTTCTATGATTGTTCCTGTTAGCTTGGGATGCCTTTGCTTAAAAGTTGCCTTTTTCTAGCTCTGGAGATATAATTGAGTTTTGTTGAGTTCAGTTATGTGTTGATTAAACGGGGAAATATCCAAAAATTACAATTACAAGTCAGCTTTTATGCACCCTGATGTAGTTCCAAAACTAAATAGTCATATGACTTTCTTTCTTCTGAGGAAAACAAAAAGAAATGCTTACTGACTGACTTTTGCATTCATGGTACAACAAGCAAAGCAGCCTCCACATACTTTAAAATGTTTCCTCTCATGTTCCACAGGAAGAAAACTCATGTGGGATTGGAACAACCTGAGAGTAAATGGCAGCAAAATTGTGTTTTATGAGGCAAACGATCCCTTTAGGTATCAACTTTGTGCCAGATGTTTCTTTTAAAATTCCTTAAGTGAAATAAAAATAAACACATTCATATACAGTAAGAGTTTGGAGTTATAAATCAATTTGCATTGCATACCTAAAATAATTTGGTCTGGAGAGGAAATTGATGAGAAATCCTTAAGTTAACATTTAAATCGTTGACTTTCTAATCGTCTGAGTTTTTGAGATCTTTTTCTGAAACACACATTACCAAACTAGCTAACAGGAAACGGTGGATAACTAACTCTAAACGTTCTTTTAATGTTTTTGCAAGAACATTTTTCTAATAATATATATTTAATATTTTATACAAGTTTTTTGTGGACTGTTTTAAAATGTTACAGATTTAGAAAAATGTTTCATAACCAGCAATAATGTTAACGTAAGACTTTCAAGAAATAACATTTTTAACGTTTTTGTTACTTAATGGAAACGTTAGAGAAACATTTTTGCAACCTAAGTTTGTTAGCTGGAGAAACCTGTGGAGAAACATTCCATTTGCTCTCCGTTTAATCTCATCGCTGTCTTGGAGAAACAAATGAGATATTAAAGAGCTCTGACTAATGATTTTTCTTTTCTGTGAGGTCAGTCGACCCTACAGGCCTCATCGGGACCCTCCACCGCGGCCCCACAACCCGCTCAGATAGTCCCAAATTTGATTGATCTTTAAAAAAATGAAGGAACGAAGAAAAGGAGGGAGAGACTTTGGTCATATCCTGTGACTGGTGCTGATTTCCTTTGGCTGAATGCAGCCTGGAGTTTATCTGAGGCTCAGTGTCACATTTGTATATGTTTCTGAAGATCACTGGGAAAGTGAGGGAATGGGGGTTGCAGACCTGTGCGAGTTTAAAGCGCGGCCCTTTCTCTGACATAAATCTGTGTCGCGGAGGGCGGATGTGGCTACTGGAGAACGCGTTAATTGATCCAAAGATCACATGAATAGTACAAACAAAAGTTTAACCCCTCCTCCCAGCTAACCGACCTAATGGGCTCTTTCACTGACCCGTAGAACGAAAATGAAATAAACAAAAGTGAGACGTTTTTGATATATCAACTGTTTCTCCTAGACAGCAACGAACTGATTCATTTGAGAGCAAATGGAGATGTTTTATTGAGCCTCATACTATAGATGTTTTAATAAGGTTAACTTTGCAAATCGAGGTAAGTTTAGAAAATTGTATAAAACACTGATCTGTTATGTTCTTGCTCAAAAACTGACTGTTGAATTTACAGATTGCAGATGTAAATACGTTTCATTACATATTTCATTAAATAATGAATTAAAGTATTAAAGTAATTAGTACCTTCATATCTCTTTTGTAAAACTTTCAGTTTTAGATCTCTGTTCTTCATTTGTCTGCTAAGAACTAATTTAAGTTGTTTATTTTGTTTTTATTTTTAGAGAAACATCTGTAGACAATGTTGATACCTCAGCGAGACCTTCCGTAAGGTCTGCAGTACAGTCTTCCTCACTTCTCGTGAAGATGCGCTCACGGCATTAAACTGAAGTCCATCTGCGTATGATTCTGAGGTAAGTGGCGGTTCCTCGTGGGGTAATTAGTGTTTAAAGGTGTCATTTTGGATGTTCTCTACTTACAGCCTGTAATTAGCTTTTATATCACCTGAGGTATCGTGACTCACGTCTTTAGAAGTCGCTGATGTGTTTGATGAGGCGGAAACAGACGTTATTGACTTTTGCTGAAGAATTTTGTCTAATGTGTCATCTGTCCTGCTCAAGCCCCTTGATTCATAATCGAACGCGGATGTCGGATTCGTCTACAACTCTCACTAAAGAGGCAAATAATTCTGTCGTTTGTTTGTCAAACGTACTCGTTCACTCGCTTCTTTAGCCTCGGCCCGCCCGCCTCGGCCTGTTCTCGTGTTTTAGCAGGCCTAGATTATAGAGTGCCGTAACATTTCTTAGATATCACAGCGCTACAGAAATGGCGTGGCATGAGAGATGTCTCCCTTTAATTATGCATCGCCAACTTCGCAGGGGCTGTATTTTCTCTCAGCTACTTTTGTCTATTCTTTCAGAGTGCTAGATGTCTCCTTCCTTTCATCTTTGTTCTCACCTGATTGTGGGCTGGTGTGAATTTAAGGGTACGTTGTGCAGGAAAGCTAAATAACATGCTTGGAGAGTAAGTCTGTTACACGCTACACTCATGCATTAAAGCTTCAAACTCATCGTCTTTGTATCTCGCAGGCCTACACGCGACTCTCCGTCCATCCTGACCTGTGATTCATCAGGGACATGTCAAAGCAGTCCTGTCTTTTGTCCTGGAGGCTAACGGTGAACACATCCAGTCTGGTTCATCCCTGCTGAAGGGGCGGTGGAGTGATTTATTGATTTTCTCACAATAATTATTACGGTTGACTCCACGTATTTTGTTGCATGTTGTTTTTTTATGTGGGTTGAAGGAAGTTTTTGATGGGTGATGAACCAGTTATGGGGGTGATGGTGGGGTCATTTGAGTCTCTGTAGCATAACTAGTTGCATAACTAATAACATTTCCATGACTAGTAACATTTCCATTATAAAACAAAATGTTACAATTGTTTTGAAAGTTCTAGAAACATTTAACACGTTGTTTTAATGTTAATGATTATTTAGGCTATACATTATTTAATCTGTAACGTTTTTAAAATGTTCCACTAAGAATTTAGGAATGACGTTTTTGATATGATATGATATGTATTATGTGTTAAAAATGTTCTACCAATGTTACTGATTCGATGCTTTGCTAACTCTTAGAAAACGTTCTGAGAATGTTCAGCTGACAACATTCGCTGGGGCCCCCTTACACAGAACTTCAGCCCACTCCAGACGGATGGTTGATGAGCGAGTGGAGATACCTGAGAACATTTTAAAAACCTCTCCTGTCTTCTTCTTCAGAGCACTGTGTTCATGCGAGGCCGTGTTCATGCGAGGCCGTGTTCATGTTATGCCGTCTGCTTGATTAACCTATTGACTGAGACTTCAGGTGTTCAGTTTGAAGTGGGCTGTGTTGGTGGGACGGGGCGGGTCGGGCCCGTTCCCCTCACCTCTTTCCAGCTGATTGAGTTGTTCTCTCTAAGAATTCCTTTTGTTAGCTTAAAGGATTTACTTCAATTAATCCCTTCTTTCATGTTTTGTGTGGCTAACAACCATTCTTATAACCTCCATTAAACCAGCACACAGAGGAATTGTTCACTTTAGTTCACAAAAAGGCAAAGCAGTCTATTGAAATTGTTATTTTTATTAAGGGCAGTTTTGGAGGGGCTAGCAATAGGATGCTTTAACTTTCCGCCCCTCCGTCAGAGAGCCACGCCCCCTCCAAAATATAAACGCATACATAGGACGTCATATTTGCCTGTCAAACTATCATCGCATTTAGACTGAAGACAATAATTGGATGAACATTTTATGGTCACATGCCTTTCACAGAAAATCTATATTTATAATTTTAAACATTTTACCTGATACTTAATGTTTCCTATAAGGATGTGAAACTAAATTTAAACAACAGAATTAATCAAATATTTAATAAACCACCTGTTATATTAAATATTTGGATGTTTCGAACGTTCCTAGATCTTTGACAATAACATTTGGGAAGGTGTGGAGCAGAATAATATGTGGTGAGTTAGTAATGAGTTTTTATATTTGAGTAAAATTGGTGCATCATCATTTGGTTGGAAGCAATCTCTGGATTTTCTCTGAGAGTCGAGAGCACATACGGCCCAGCGGCTGTTAGCTCATCTGTGTTCTCTGGTGCGTGACCCTGGGCGGGTTCAGGTCTGCTCCTGATCACACGTCTGTCTTCATCAGTTCTTCTGCTCATTAAAGCTCTTTAGCGGCCGCGCTCGCAACCGATAAATCAGCGGGGTAATATAGGAGCGTGTTTGCACAGATAGGAACCTTCTCGGTTACTTTCCTCAGGAGAGAAGCAGACAGTTCTCAGGTCTTAGTTCACATTAAAAAGCTGTTGGGGGTGGTGCTCTCAGATCCTGTTTAGAAGTTATACACACTGATCAAAGGACAGCAGGCTACAAGATTAGTTTACCCAGCCATACCTTCTAACAGGACAGATTTTTCATCTGGTATATGGTGGTGTATTTGTCTACATGTGTGTGTGAGAGCGTGTAGCGCCTTGGCAGGTGTGCGGTGGGGTGTAGGGCACGTTTTCATTATGAACCTGCACATCTGTGTGTGTGTTTGTGTGCGTATGAGCTCGCATGTGTTTAAGCGGCAGGCGAGAGAGAGGGAGACGTGGACCTGGGGCCGTTTTTGGGTTAAGGTCTCTTTGTTATTGTTCAGTGGATGTTTCTGCTAGTATTGGGGCTTCTTGTGTTTGCTTTAGGGAGTGGTTCCATATGCACGGCCCGCAGAGACATCTGGTCACGTTGGGACGCCTTTCCCGGCCTCCGTCTTTACGGAACATCACCCAAAAACCTGCACCTGCTTTCTCTGCAGACGTTGTTTTGCATCTCACACGTGGACAGCATTGACGGTTTTTCTCTGCGGTTGCACGGGGGGTTCGGGTGGGTTTACGGTCCCGTGCATCGATGGGGAAGGTCTGTTCCGTCGTGTTAGGAATACTTAACACTTCCCGAGACTGGAGAATGTTTCCCGCAGGATGGAAAAGGTCTTTTAATAACCTCTTCCCACTCGCACACGGCTCTCTGGGGGAAAAACAGATTTAAACAATTATCAGGCTACTGTACAAAACCAGCGCACACAGAACGGCTCTAAATTACAGTCCTTAAACTGTCCAAAAACATGCCGCGCTACCTCAAAGAAAGAACGTGTTATGCACAACATAAATAATTGATATCGGTTCTGCGTCTTCTCTTTTATCCACTTTTTCTCTGTTTTTGGGTTTTCAGGTCTAAGAGGAACGAGTGAAGAAAAGAGAGAGAATCCCACATGCGTTTTAGGGTTGAGGAAACAACTTTAACACTTACAGAATGTATTTGATTCAACACATTTTCTTGCAGAAAGAAGAGTAGAGTTTTTGCGTGATGAAATGCAGCATTTAGCATCAAATCTAAAAAACGTAACTTTGTTTTCATTCTGCTATGAAAAAGATGTCAAGGCTGCATATTAGAAGTAGCTTGTTACTGGACTACACTATTTAAAATATGTTTTATTTTAATTCTTACAACCAAACTACTGTAGTCACACGCTAAAGTCACGCTACTGAAAAACGTGGTTCTGTTAGTTGTGCTTTAGTATAATACCGCAAAATTCCTGCATTTCTGAAAGCGGAGGTGGTGACAAATGCCTAAATCTCATCAGAGTAACTATGACCGCAGCGCAGAGGAATTCTGGAATCGCAACAGATGAATTGCACCTTGAAACTCATTGTAAGCCACTTTTTGGGGGGCTGCTCTGAAGGTTTGGAGAGGTTAGGGGGTTAAAGGGGTTCAGGCTGCACTGATGGACAAGGGCAAATTGATTGCATGTGGAAGGGGAAGTCTTTCTATTAAAGGTATTTATTTTAAAGATGTATGACTGCGCCTGAGCCCAAGCGCTTGCTTATTGTAAGAAGTCACTTTCAATCACGTCCTCGCGCAGGATTGCGGTGCGTGCCATGAAGCCGTTGTCACCCCATCGCCGGGTTCGAGGTCCACTCACGCCAGCTTCTTCAGCCCCTAACCTCTGCTTCCCCCCCAGTTGTTCGGTTGTGAGAGGGCAAGAAGTTTGGGGTATTTGTGCTGTTGTTAACCTGTGTTTCACACCTGCTGCTCAGTGTGGGGGGGTCACAGTTCAGACTCCTCTGAGTTTAATTTAAAGTCCCAGCCAACAGCGTTAAGGCCTCAACACTGAAGCCTTGTACATTTTAAAAGCTGTTAAAGGGGCTTGTGAGAGACAAAGGTGGTTTAAATTGAATAGCAGGTAATCATAAACATCATTCGCAACTTTATCTTTGTTTGTGGTCCTCTGAGGAGCTTTGAAGAGACATTTTGACTGCTTGGCATGCAATAAGACAAGAGTGCATTAGGTTTTGGGGTAAATTTAATCACTAAATAATAAATAACAGTAATGTTATGTTGAAGACGGGGTTATGCATGTTTTGACACATTGCCTGGTGATGCTTGTGAAGACAAGACTAGTTTGAGTCTGGCTTGTGTCAATTCCTGATCCTGTTTCCCCATTTCTCTGTTTCCTTATCTGTGTCTTTTCTTTCACTATCTGTCTTTGTAAACAGCCTTAAAACATTCTTAGATTACAAAGTGGGATTATGGGAAATGGAGTGTAGCGGTTTTAATGCTAGTATACGTCCTGCTAATGTGGATTTATAAGTTGTATGTTTTTCTTAGTGGGAGAAAGGAGGACAGAATTTTCAAAATTATGACAATTTACACAATCATTTACAACTACTTACAATTTATGGCTAGGAGTCGCTAATTATTTTGATTCTTGGCTAGCGACGTGACACAAATAGATTTTTTAGTCCACGGTCCAAGTTTCTTGCTTTTTATTGCCATAATTGTTTGCTTTATTTTCCCGGAGACTTTAGGATTCACTTATTTTTGAAACATTAGTATTGTCTTATTTTGTCTACAACAGCTGTGTCTATATTTTAGGTGAAGGATTGTAAATGAAATAAGTCGTTTTGTCATATTTACATTTTATTCCAGTATGAGGAGTCTGTCCTGTAAATCAGTAAGTTTGTCAAGCTTCTGTGTGTAAACGGCCAAACGACTGCTGAAAGCGCCTCGTGTTTAATCGGTTGTGTGCGATCTGGACTGAAACACTTGAGCGTTTTTGCATTGGTCTGTAAACGCTGTATTTTGTAAAGACTGTCAGAGTTTATCAAACATCTGTGCAACACAAACGTTATGTACAGACTCAGTGTTGGTAGCAATTAATGCTTTGTGTGTGTGTGTGTGTGTGTGTGTGTGTGTGTGTGTGTGTGTGTGTGTGTGTGTGAGAGAGAGAGAGAGAGAGAGAGAGAGAGATGAATAACTGACTCTGGAGATCAGAACTTCATTATCTCATCTCTAATTGTTGATTGATCTGAGAGACTGTGTCTGATTCAGAGACTTTGCTCCTATGGAGATTAAACCGGACTGTTTAAAGTTGTGTCAAACAACACGCTCGCCAGAGGTCAGGGGTCAACCACATAGTGGTGGCTAATGGTAGCAAATAATGTCAGTCATGTCAAATGAGCCAGCGGTGGGACCTGTGCCTGCCTTTAACAGGAATGCCAGGAATGAGCTCGCGAGGTGTGCGTTCACGAGACACGCAGATAACTGCTGCCTGCCTCTGCCTTTCCAATCGTCTCTATTCTTCCGTCTTTATCTCTGCATACCCAACGGACGGGGAACGTTCTCAGAGCGCTGGCTAACTTTCTCTAAAAGTTCTCTCACGAATAGCAACAGACGTTGTTGCAGGAATGTTAGTGGAACATTTGTGAAAGTTTTATATCGTATATCAAAAATGTTCTTTAGTTACTGGATTTTTTTTATAAACTTATAAAAAAGTTTATAAACTTTATAAACTTTTTTCATTGTTCAAAACAACCAAAACATTGTTTTGAACAATGTTTTTATAATCAAGCAACGGTGTTTTGAACCTTCCTAGAACAACTAAAATATTTTTTTTACTTAAAGGAAATGTTACAGAAATGGATAAGCGATTTCTTTCTTTCCCTTAGCATTTTGAAAACACATTTTGTGTCTAACCTGTTACATTCAGTGTTTTTTACAGGGTTAAAGATCAGTGCAGACATGGCTAATAAAACCTTCGCTAGCAAATATTGTTGCGCTCAGACGTTGTTTAGCATCTGTATTGTTCCGCCCAGTGCCAAGAATGTTGCTGTAAAAAAAATCACAGATTTTTTTCTCATAACACTGTTGAAACATTGAGCTTAAAAAAGCCAGTGTAGATGTGAACAAACGCCGTTATTGATGAAGACCTGCCTCTGTTGTCAAAACATGTGATGTCACTCTTTAAATGTGATGTCAGAAAGGTCAAACCATTATTTTTAAA
>JBAJNP010009795.1:0-17470 GCA_036877545.1 Yasuhikotakia modesta | reverse complement strand
AGGTCCTTTTCAGAAAATTAGCATATTGTGATAAAGTTCATTATTTTCTGTAATGTACTGATAAACATTAGACTTTCATATATTTTAGATTCATTACACATAAACGTAAATAGTTCAAGCCTTTTATTGATTTAGTATTGATGATTTTGGCATACAGCTCATGAAAACCCAAAATTCCTATCTCAAAAAATTAGCATATCATGAAAAGGTTCTTTAAACCAGCTATTAACCTAATCATCTGAATCAACTAATTAACTCTAAACACCTGCAAAAGATTCCTGAGGCTTTTAAAAACTCCCAGCCTGGGTCATTACTCAAAACCGCAATCATGGGTCAAAATAATGAACTATCACAATACGCTAATTTTCTGAAAAGGACCTGTATATGTGACGGGTCTCCGGTCCTCCCTACTATGGCTGGCCAGTGGGCGGGGCCAGGAGACTCATCAAGTGAACAATCTCCACCTGTTCTTCCTGCCATAAATGTTGGGGTTGTGTTGGTGTGGAAGGCCTTCTCCTTTCAGAACTTGTCTGACTTTTGACATCAGTGTCCGATCGAAATAGTGTTTATGTTGATTTTGTGTTTTACATGTTTTTTATTCATGGTAAATAAATACTTTTCGTGGCAACCTAACCAACTCGACTTTGCCCTCCATTGATTTGTCACGGCTTTGAGCCTGTCTTGACAAATATGGAGCTTGTCCATAAGTCAAATTTTGTTATATTATATAATTGGCAATTGGTTTGTTGTTGGTCTTATTATAGGACAAAAAGGGATTTGTTTTTTGTTTTTTTTTGGGTGACAAATTCATTAACTTTTCAATTAATTTGAATACTAAAGTTCATTTAATATGTCTTCGTTAAATTGAAAACAAATGAAGTATGGATTTTTGAGTGATATTTGTATTGTTTTTACAAATTCTTTGGAGAATTATGGAGCTCAACTTGATTCTGGTAAGTATCGCCTATTATTAGTATATTTGAGGAGAGATTGTTTTGGAGTAGGCTTTTCCCTGTGTAGGTTTAGCGAGGTATCCTTAATGGGATACTTTGATATTTTTTTTAGTTTGTTTTGTTTGTACGGTAAAAGCAGTTAGAGCAGTTGGCTCGGGAACACGTCCGTGTTTGGTAATGGTGACTCGTTAATCGGTCGCTATTGCAAACACTGGTTTATAGTGTATAAGAACCCGCTAAAAGTAGCTGTACGAAGACTAGGGTTGAGTTTAGGTAGTTTTAAATTTTGGTTAGAAGGAATTGTTTATTCCAGTTTTATTCTCCTCAAATATTTTTGGAAGATTTAATAGCCTTCTGTTTCATTTGAAAATGACCTTGAAAATTGAAGATTTTTTTTTAGTGCTCCGTCGGAAGGCTTATTAAATGATTTCACTAAGGATCAACTAATAGAACTTGCAGGCCACTATGAAATTGATTTGGTGAGCCAAAAGTCTAAAAGATCTAAACGTCTAAAATGTCTAAAAGATAACGTTAAATTATTGGTAAGGACTGAATTAATTTTATTATTATTTATCTGATTATTATTTTATCTGATTATCTGATTGTTAAGAACGCTGTTCTAATGCTAAAGGCTTACGAGTTGGTCCTAGAGGCCTATAGACAAAAGTTTAGATCTTGGAAAAACAAACATGTTGAATTTGTGTACGATATCTCAGTTTATTTCAATCGTTGGTGTACAGCATCTGGCGTGAAAACGTTAGAAGATTTGAAGGAATTGATGTTGCTTGAACAGTTTAAAAACTCAGTTTCAGAATGCGTAGCAACATACATTAATGAACGTAAACCCGATATGGTCAATGAGGCAGCCGTTATGATCCATAAGACGTTCTGATCCATAAGACCTGTTTTGGTCATAGAAAGACTGAGGAGAATTTTGAAACAATTGTGGTATGATCCTAGTAAGTCTTCTAAGTTTGTGTGTACTTTACCTGATAGACAGGGTTATGTCTCTGTTGGGGAAAAAGAAAGATTAAACGTGTAATTATTATCACAGGATGGGTCATTGGAAGAATGAATGTCCATTCTTGAAAGTAAAAGCCGATGCAAAAACAAAATCTAACATTCAATTAAACCTGTAGCTTTTGTTGTTCGTCAGATGGTTCAACTTTCTCTCCATTTGTTACAGACGGATCTGTGAGCTTGGTTAATTCTAGTGAGGCCGTACTAGTCAAAGTCCTCCGTGACACTGGATCCGCAGAAACTTTTGTCTTTGAGTCTGTTTTAGGTTTTTCAGATTACTCTTATACTGGAAATAATGTGTTGTTAAAGGTATTGGTCTGAATGTGATATCTGTTCCCATACATAAAATTGTTTTGCATTCTGATTTGATCCAGGGTGTGGTGGAGGTTGCAGTGCATTCCTGTTTGCCTGTGGAAGGAGTGCAGGTAATCCTGGGAAATGATTTGGCTGGTGAACAAGTTTGTCGAAATGTTTCACGAAATTTGGTGATAACACAATCTGTGACTTTTGAGATGTTTTCCCGTCACGTGTGACAACACGTTCTATGACTAAAAAAAATCTGATCTTAAGACTGAATTAAAAAGGCCAAGTACACCTTTAGAATTTCCCTCCATCTTGTCTGTGTCACGAAATGATTTGATTAAAGAACCAAAATCTGATTGTACTCTCGCAGAGTTGTTTGATCGAGTTGTTTCCTACAGTACAATTGTCGATCTCCTTCTGGATATTATCTGGAGGAAGATGTGTTGTGTCGAAAGTGGGTACCACGTGGAGAATTTGTAATCGGTGATCCTTTGGTGCAAGTTGTAGTACCTCAGTCGCTCTGTTAAGTTGTTTTAGAAACGGCACATGATACATCTGGACATTTGGGAGTGAAAAAACATACAAGTTGCTTTTGAAAAACTTCTTTTGGCCAAAGCTGAAGCGTGATGTGTCTAAATACATCAAGTCTTGTCAAACGTGTCAGCTTACTGGTAACCCAAACCAGGTTGTAAAACCAGCTCCTCTATCCAATTCCTGCTATTAGCCAACCATTTGAACACCTTATAGTGGATTGTGTCAGACCATTACCAAACTGTTTACTAGTTACGTTCTTTAACAGCAAAGTTAGTTTTAAAAGCACTGACTCAAGTCTATCTCAATTTTCAGAATACCTCGAGTTATTCAGTCTGATCAAGGAAGTAAATTTACTTCCAATCTGTTCAATCAGGTTCTAAAGCAACTTCATATTCAACATAGTCTTTCCAGTGCTTTTCAAACCCAGAGTCAGGGTGCACTGGAAAGATTTCACCAAACGTTTAAATCTTTGTTAAGGTCATATTGTGTTCAGATGGTTAAAGACTGGGAAACTGGGTTACCGTGGTTAATGATGTCGGCCCGTGAAGTCGCTCAGGAAACACTTTTGGTTTTTGGTTTGCACTTTTTTTGGTTTTTACTGATCACAATCCTTTAGTTTTCCTTCACTCATTACAAAACCCTGACCAAAGGTTAATGCGGTGGTGCTTGTTTTTGCAGGGATACCTGTTGGATATTCGCCACATTAAAGGTTCTAAGAATGTCACTGCAGATGCTATGTCTCGTGTCTAAGTAGTTTAGGTGTGGTAAAGTTGCCTTTTTTCTCACTCTTTCATTTCTCTGTTCTTTTCTTAATTTTGTTTTTCTTAATCTTTTTCTTAATCTTAATCTTTTCTTAATTAACCTTCCTAGGCAAGGTTGCTGAAAGGAGTTGGAGAGTTGAAACACAGTTCCGATGAAATCAATTTGTTTACGGAAGCGGTTGTAGGATTCATTGGGAAACTATCAACCACTATCAGAACATTTCCCAATCAGAAGCCGTGGGTGGATAAGACCATCTGCGACCCTCTGAAATCTTGCACTGCTGCCTACAACGTGGGACTCATTTAAAAGACCTCATTTAAAGCAGCGTCATACAACGTGTGGAAACCGGTGAAAGAGGCAAAGCAGTGCTATGGACAGAAACTTGAGTCACAGCTTCAATAGAGTGATTCTCGAAATCTGTGACAGGGATTAAAGACAATAACTGACTATAGAGCACAAACATCCAGTATGATGAATGCGGATGTTTCTCTGGCAGATGAGCTGAACACTTTCTATGCTCGCTTCAAGGCTGCAGCTAACAGCACCAATGCTAAAGCTAATACTTCAGCTAACGTTAATGACTGCAGACAAGAAGAGACTGCCAACACAGGAAATATGCTCATCATTTCTGAACATGACGTGAGGAGAGCCTTCAGGAGAGTGAACACCAGGAAAGCAGCAGGACCAGATGGAATATCAGGTCGCGTCCTCAGAGCTTGTGCTGACCAGCTAGCACCAGTGGTCACAGAAATATTCAACCTCTCCTTAACCCAGGCAATGATCCCCATGTGCTTCAAAGAGTCCATCATTGTTCCTGTCCCAAAGAAATCCCATCCTGCTCCCCTCAATGACTACCACCCTGTAGCCTTGACCTCAGTAGTGATAAAGTGCTTTGAGCGGCTGGTCAAAGACTTCATCATAACCTCACTTCCAGACACACTGGATCCATTGGTGTGTGGCCACTACTAACTCCACTAACATCATAAAGTTTGCTGATGACACCGTTGTAGTCGGACTGATCTCTGACAACAATGAGACGTATCTTGGTGTTCAGGTATCTTGATGTTAACATCACGCAGGTGTTATGGTCCTGTCACATCAACACAGTGGTGAAAAAGGCCCATCAGCGTCTCTTCCACCTCAGACGCTTGAGAGACTTTAAACTGCCCCCTAAGGTGCTCAGGAACTTTTACTCAAACATTACCGGCAAACATTACCACCTGGTTCGGGAACAGCACCGCGCAGGACAGACGAGCTCTCCAGAGGGTGGTGCGATCAGCTGAGCGCACTATCCGAACTAAGTTCCCTGACCTGCTTACAATCTACAGCAAGCGGTGGTGGACCAAGGCCAGGAAGATCATGAAGGACCTCAACCATCCCAACAGTGTCCTCACACTGTTGAGGTGTGAAGAGACTAAAGCAACAGCGCTTCCACTCCCTAAACCAACACTGAGAGAATAAAGAGTTTCTTCCCTCAGGCCATACAGTTTCTCAACAACGTTTTGTCACTGTAGGACTCCTAAATACTGCTTGCTCCATTTGCACATCTACTTTGCACATCCATCAATGCTGTTATTACCAAAAAACATACTATAGTATTTATTTACTTTGTGTATTGTTATATAGATATATTACATTCTTTTTTCTTTTAGATTTCAATTTACTGTTTTACTGTTTACTTCTACTGTTTATTGTTGTTTAAATAACTTTTCTTAAATAACCACACACACACACACACACACACACACAGTATAGGTATATAGCCATTTCTTATTTTTTCTTGTATAGTTATCAAAGCAATTTCCCTCTGGAATCAATACAGTTCTTTGAATGTTCAGTTGAAATTCAGTGGAAACAACCATTTGAGAACAAACGTCCTTTCAGTGAAGAAAAGCCCATGTAATTTGTGTTCTCACCTCCAGGCCCCTCTCCTCGCGAGTTCTGTCATCCACAGATGAAGAGATCACACCCCAGCGGCAATCAATGTCAGATATGTAGCCACGATAGAAAGGCGATGCTGCACTGAGGGCCATCTACATAAAAGTAAACATGATTACTGAGAAGTCTGTGGAATGCAGAACAACTTGCACAGCTCACTTCTGGGAAACGTTTACTTAAGATCGGGTCTTATGAGGTAGCACAGTACAAACCCTATAAGATTATAAAATATTTTGAGGGTGGGTGTAATAATGTGTTGTAATAATTAGTTGTTTATATTATGGTAGAACAATAATTAGTTGTTCATATAATGGTAGAACAAACCATTGAGACTGTATGAGGGAACGTGAAATTTTTTTCTGTTCGGAGGATGTGACTAAATGCTCTTAATGTAGACTTGAGTCAATATCAGTTTTTTCTTGTCATCAGAAAAACACAGTATGTTAACCTTCAAGAACATTTTGAACCACTTTATTGTACAGTATATAAATTTGTGTTTTAAAAATGTGCATCGGAAAATGGCGTAACCCAGCAACAGAAAACGCTTGACCATACATCAGCAAATGTCTACACGTGAGCCACAACTGTGTCTCATACACCCATGATGCCCTCAGTGCATCATCATTTTTTGGAAATAATTGTCCCACTGTGTCTGCCTTTTATAAATGTGATAAAACTAAATACTTTTCAAAACACAAAGTATGCAGTACTACTCGCGCACATTAAAATTCCGCTTTAAAATTAGAGCATTTTTGTTTTGATGTGTGTGCGGCTAGCGCTTGCACTGTAAACAAATGTTAGCAACATCCATAGATACAGCACCTTAGCACAGATAACGATCTGAAAACACAAGCGTAATCTTCTCAGATATAGAGTGTTATTATTCCCCCTTCTTATCCCCAGGATAAAAGAGAAACTTGCTGTCTTGCAGATTTTCAAAAAACCCAGTTTAGTGGAAAGAAATTTTTTGGCCACATTACTGAAGCAGAAGTAATTCAGTGTAGCTTTGTAATTAAGTATACTGTAAAGAAGTTTCATGGTTTTATTTTTTTATTTTATTTTAATCTTCAATGTTATCCTGTCTGTAAATCAATTACACAATTGATTTATTGATTGACACAGAATGAATTCTTTTAAAATTCACAATTAATGTAAATTTCTCTGTAAATGTTAATGTAAATGTCTTATGTAAATGTTGAGTAATTCTTTTTGTAGTGATACATGTCAGACAATAACTGTTATCTTACATGTAGTAATGGTAACATGTATTCATAATTATTCACAATATATAATTAGAGCCTGACTTTTTTATTGCTGACAGGAATAATGGCTGTTGGCTTTATGGCTACTGTAGCTTCACTGCAATTTAGTTCAACACCAGTCAAGTCACGGGCAGCAAAAAACCTTCATCTTGACTTTGAAGAGGACATTGAATATGTTAAGATGAAGATGAAAATCTGCATTGCCTGCAAGACATAGGGAGAAAGGAGAATGGCATTTAGTACATTTTAATACATTTGTCCTGGGTATGATTCAAATGTTATTACAATTATGTACTTCCTTACTCTCTTTTTTCCATTTAATTTTGCTTTGTATTTAATGGCCATGGTCTGCTCTGTACACATTCAAAGCATTTTGAGTGTATGTTCAGTCATACTGGTTCTAAACCAGGATGGTCTGTCATGCAGACAATGTTGTCATGTGTTTGGTCCATTTGCTGTGTGGCCTACATCGAGAAAAGGTAAGGCTCAACCCATCACACTTCCCTAGGCCATTAACATGTAATACTGTTAAGTACTGAGAGACCCGTTTTCTACAAAGGTCTGTCAAAAGTGATTAGCCTATGCAGTCAACTGTACACAGTACCCTGTGTTTTTCGAAGTTCTCTGTGAGTGTTATTCATTATGGCAGTGACCTTTATGGCCCAGATTAATGCACAGCATTCAATAATGATAAACATTTAGCCCAATGTGCCGTCATGCTAATATTAATCCTTGACTTTACACCGTGGCTCAAATCTATTGAATGGATTTAACAGTGGCAAATGCAAGCTGTTAGCCCAAGATTAACAACCAAACTTGAAGCCTCCATTAATAAACAGTATTTACATTAGACTATAGTTAGTATTTAGTCTTAATTCATGATGATGCAAAGGATTAATTTCCAAATGGGTGTATTGGTTATAACTTGAGGAACTAGGAACTTTGTGGGGAAACAATACATTCAAACAAACATTCCAAATAACTTACCATTTTTAAACATTTAAATTCAGCCTTTGCTGAACTGGTTCTTCCTCCAATTCTGTGTCCTCTTCCGATTCAGGCTCAAACATACAAGGCGAAATCTGTGCATGAGCCATAGCTGTTAAAAGGTCTGTATGTATTCAGAAGCCGGGGACACCGTCACATAACCTATCTTTTGACTGACAGTGAAGGCAGCCAATTAGTGTGAAGTGCTTGCATTTCATAATAGAGAAATCCCCCACTCTAAAATTGATTTTTGAAAGAGGTTTCTAGGTTGCTTCTGAGGCATTACAGATTTAACCAAAGTTCTATTTCTCTCTGTCAAATCACAGTACATGGATCGAAACCCTGTTTAACCACTCTAGGTGCTCTTTAATGATCTAAGTGTCAATTTCAGAATTTATTTATTATGGTGTTTTGCTTGTAATATTTTCATTTTGTTGGCTTGTAGCAAAAGATAAGCACATGTATGTCCTGCTAAATAATGTTTTTAAATGTTGTCTTACCACTATTGGACAGAAAGTAGCCAGCTGATCATACAGGTATCGTGCCTCATTGATGCTGCACGCCTGAAAAGTCACCTAAAACAACAGCACTGTGCAATGTTGATTCAACATTAATCAGATAAATTATTATTTGAAATCATTTTTTCAGATAAATAGCAAATTAAATGAACTCAAGCACCTTCTGATCGGAATGAGTAAAATGTAATTTATCTCGTAAATTAGCAGTTATTTTATAAGATAGATAAATGGATAGATAGATAGACATGCATGTATGTATATGTGTATATATGCAAACAGCACAAGAAAAACAAATAACTCTTCAAGTACAGTAACATTTTCTATAGTCAAATACACAAAATAACTATAGTATTTTTAATTAAATTACTTCTAAGTGTTTCTAAGCTGTCCAGTGTTGCACAAAAATCAAACGGCTTTAAAACACTTAAATTTAGGCAACGCTGTTTCACTGAATTATTTTTACCCAGAAGCGGTTTAAAACCCATCTCTGGCAGCATGTCTCTGGCAATGTAAATAACTTTCTTGCTAAATGATTCAGCCAAAATTAGTTTTTTTTACCCTGTCTGCTGCAGGCGCGTTGTGTTTAGTTAACTCTTCCGTCTTCCTAAGCTTTTCATAATTCTCATATTTATGGGTAGTTTGAAGATGGTGAAAGAGATTTGTCGTCAAGATGCTATTGACTGTAACTTTTGATTAGTTTGCAGATTAGCATATTTTGACTAACATCTGACCTTGTAAAACCAAACCACCTCCATGCTAGCAATGACGCCCCACATCTAGGAATTAAATATACCGTGGATTGGATGCTGGTGTTTCAATATCTCTCACAATTTCGTCTATAATTTTATATTCTGTCGAACACGGCAATCTATCCCGCTATCCCATGCTATGAATACATACACATTCAGTAGTATGCTACTATTCGTTATCACTTAATGCAGCGTTTCGACTGGCTTTTGAAAATTAGGGACATACTCGATATTTTGATTTTGCATATTGTTAAACCGGCAATTACGATATTATCGCACACCCCTACCTGCAGGCAACAATTTCCCATGCCAAAGCCCATGGCGTCCATATAGATATGTTCAGGCAGAGCAGCACGGGCAGCATCGTCATCACACTCTGGAAACACCTCCACAAATGGGGATGGAGTGTTTTTATCTTTAAACACTGTAAGAACAAGGACGAGAAAGATTTCAGTATCATGAGAAACACCCTGCCATATAAGTGACAAATATATTCAGCTTATTTTTGATTGTATTAACTACTCAAGTGACAAATCAATCAGACAATTTGTCAGTTTTTTTTAATATTTTACAGTGTTGCAATGGTTATCTCCCATCACATACCCGTATTAAAAATAAAAATGTGTTCTGATTTTGGCACTAATTATCTAGAGCCATCTCCTCGAACCTTAACATATACTACAAATGACTATTACAGCAATAAAATATACTTATTAGTGGAATTAGTGAAATAAACTTTTTGATGATTTTTAATTATATGACCAGCACTTAACCCCAATCTTCATTTTGCATGTCTTATTTAATACAGCAGGAGAAATATAAAGTTTGAATTGTTGTGTGGAAGTAGTATATGTTGTGTGTGCTACTTATAAGAGTGAAGTTGTTGTATAAGTACACTTTGAGCGTCACCTATACACATGACTTTTAACTCTAAAGCAGTCACCACAACAGTCTTCAATATTGATGACACACACCCACAAAAATAATGGCACAAAGGAGACTTACCTGGAACATTTATCACCACTTTCTCACCCCTCCGGTGGCGAATGTTTCTGGTTAGGGTGCTGTAACAACAAATCTATTATTGACCCTACAACATTTTATGCTTATTCTATCATTCAACATTCTACCATAATTAATGGAGGGGCAAAAAAAATTTAATGCAATTTTACCAAGTTGTTATGTTATTTCTCACTTTGTTCAAAACAAGCACTAGTAAACACATTAGAATTGCAATGTGATAGTTGGTACTTTGGAAAAGGTTTTTAATCTATTGATATGTAAAAGGTTTTAAAAAGGTTATTATTCTTTTTATAACAACATAAATTATATTACATAATTAATAATATAAGATTTATGCAAACACATTCACATTGTTCTGCATCAGATGTCACTTCAAATGCTTCAAATACATTTTCCCATTTGAACCCCAAAACAGAGACAGTTCCAGTGAGGTTTGACATGACCTCTCACCTGAATCGGGGGTGACTGTTGATGGCCTCATCTGGAAAAAAAAGCGACTTGGACACTCCTTTTTCAACAGGTGTTGGTTTGTACTCTGGCTGTGTGAAATTTGGACAGCCTAACCTAAAACATGCATTTAAAGAAAAAACAATAAGCTACTTTAAAATATGCATGTATAATACTTTTTATTAGTGCTAATAAAGTTATTAAGGATAAAGGGTAAAATATACACCTCAAATCAAGACATGACACACCAAACCCACCCCCAAACACTCGAGTTGTAAAACTTGAATTAAAATGTTTACTCTGTTTTGAAAACAACACACTCTTTTAAAACAATTAATCTGCATATGTTAAATTAAATTAGTCTGAACAGTTAGCTTTATACAGTAGGTCTTTGAATATGAATGTAAAGTGATGAATGAGTTACCATTTAGGATTTTTTACAACAAGGGCTAGCTCTGAGTTGCAGTAATTATGTAAGTGTGGTAGGCGAAAGAGGGAAAGAAAACTTGCAACATCCAAATGTTGTGTTCAATTAGGTAAATAGCTACACAGTTACCTCAGTAGATGTAAAAAGTAGACACAAATGTGACCTGATTTGGAGCCATCTCCTTAAACCTTAACATATATATATATAGACTTCTATACAACAATAAAATATGCTCACTATGTCAGAATCAGAAAGAAAATAAAATGTAAAGCAATTTGGATGTTACTTGATCATTTAAAATCTTAACAATATATATTGCGCTGTGCCTCAGTTTTCTTTTTGAATGATTCAGATTTATATGCACTCTAATGCATTGCATTCTTAAAGCAGCAGAAACCAACAGAAAGTGTGAACTAAGTACACCTTGAGAGTTGCAAGTCAACTTTAATAGTCATTAAATACCTTTACTCAATGATCTGGACTAAGGAACTTTTGGGGGATTATATTTGAATGTCTGTTCTTTGAAATTAGATTAAAAAAGAAAAAAATGCATTGGCCATTGTTTAAAGTGACAGTGACAGAATTCAAAGTAGAAAAAAAGTGTTTCTTGAGAATAAAGCATATGGCCTTGATGTTACCAGTGTCACACTCTACATATAAACATATTTAAAATACTGTAACAAGTAATATTAAACCTGACAAGCATGTTGCCAAGCTGATGTTCATGTATGTACCTGGGGAATGAGGTAATTGTGAGAAGAGTTTGGTTCTGATTGAGAATAGACGAGGCCTCTTTCCTCCGCTTGCCCATATTGTCTTCTACAGTGTTAAACTCTGACATGGTCCCTCCGTACGGTTGTCCAGGAGTCCCTTCTATCATGTAACTGCCGTATTCAGGCCGCCACAATGTGGGATGACTTAAAAGAAAAACCTGAACAATGAGCTTGTGAACCTGACAATGAATCTGTGCGACAACTCATCAAAAAAAATTGTTATATTTGTCATATTGAAGAAATGAAATGTTTTTAATTCAAAAACGTGACCTTACATTTTTTTTCCATATGTCACACTTAAATGATTTAGATAAACATGAATACTACATGAAGGCAAACTAAGTAAACACACCTGGCCCTATGTGAAAAAGTAACTGCCCATACCCTAATGGCTGTGCCACCCTTGTTGTAATAAGCCTTTCACGTCGCTGTGGAGGAATTTTGAACCAATCCTTTTTGCAGAATTGTTTTAATTTACCCACATTGGATGGTTTTTGAGCATCAACAGCCCTTTTAAGGTTATGCCACAGCATCTCAATCGGTCCGGAACCAAGTTCGGAATTTGACTACGCCACTCCAAAACCTTCATTTTGGTTTTTGGAGTGTTTCAAAAGTGGACTGGCGTTTCAAATCACTATGCTGCTGCATAACCCAAGTCCGCTTGAGGTCACAAACTGATGGTCAGACATTCTCTTTCAGGATTTTCATTTTTTCAGAATTCATGGTTTCATCAATTATGGCAAGTCCAGGTCCTAAAGCTGCAAAACAATTATTGTCCAGGTCCTAAAGGGCAGTTGTGGTCTACTGGTTAAGGAGTCAGGCTTGTAATCAGTAGGTTGCTGGTTCGATTCCAGCACCGGCAGATAGCAACTGAAGTGCCCTTGTAGTTTAGTTTGATTTATGTGTAGTTTACCTGTGTCTCACCTGTGTGTAGTTTAATTAGTCTGTCTATATAAGCTGTTTCCTGTTGTATCTTGTTTGCCAGTTATTGTATTGTAACATTGTGTTCTCTTGCCTGCTTGTTCTTGCCTGTCTTGTTTGGATTACCTGAATTTAACCTTTATTTCTGGAGTTTCATTGTTTTATGCTTGTTTTTGGAACTCATTATTTTGGAATAACAGACCTCAAACGCAAGCGGTGTGTATCTGGCATAATTAATTTTTTTTGTCTTGTCCAGTGTTTTTGTTTTTGTCTTCATGGATTTTATAGACCCTTCGTTTCGGATCCTCCTGGGGGAGCGCTCTCTCGAGGACTACACCGAGGAATTTCTAGCCCTGTCTGAACTTGCATACTTCCTAGACCACCCGCTGTGTTTTTTCTATCACAACAAACTAAAACAGACCACAAAAGCACAGTTGTCTCCTTTGTTGAGTGGGTGCTGTCATCCTGTGACTCATCTATGACCGTTGTGGTTGCCAAAATAGATGACAGCTCCACTCCTGACGCAGTGCCCAGCCCTATATCCACGAGTGTAGAGCCACAGCCCGAGTGTACAACTGACGGAGAGTCAGAGCTCCTGTTGCCCAACGAGCCATCAGAAGAGTGTGCGACAGAGCCGAGGGCCACCCCTGAGGCTGAGCCGAGGGCCATCAGACCAGATGAGTGGCCTGGCGGTGGAGCATACAGTGGATGACCAGAATGAGGGAGGCTACAACAACTGCAAGAGCGCTGAGGGTGAGCTAACACTGGGTTCCATGTACTGTTTTCCAGTTACCATGTCTGACCATGACTTCCCATCCACACTCCCATTCATGTTGGAACACATCTGCCATGCCGGAACTGCCACACCGCACACATTTACTGACAGTCCCTTCACTTACCCTTAGCCCACCATCAGTGCAGTGGCTGAGCTGCCGCCATTGGCGCCGTGGCTGGGGAACCGGTCTCTGGATCGCCACCAGTCTCTGGATTCTGGACTCCGCCTCGGCCCTCTGACCCTGCAGCTCCACCATGCCACCTAGCTCCCTCGGCTCCGCCCTTTTCTTCTAGGAGGGCATATTGTAACACCTCTGGTTGGACTGTCTTGTTGGTTTGTTCCGTGTCTGTCCTTCTTGTTTGTTGGTTATTGTAGTGTAATGTATTCGTTCTTACTTGCCTTTTTTGGATTATCTGGACTAACCTTTATTTTTGGAGTTTCATTGTTTCATTTTGGAACTCATTACATTTAAACAGCTTTTTTCCCCCTTAATAAATGAAACCATCATTTAGAAACTACATTTTGCATTTACTCAGATTACCTCTGTGTAATATTAAAATTAGTATGATGACTTGAATCATTTAAGTATGACAAATAAGGTAAAAAATACTAAATTAGCAAAGAGGCAAATAGTTTCCACAGAACTATACATGACTGTAAAAGAGAGACTGTTTATTCTTGCGCAGTTTGCAGCTCTATGCAGGGACACAGGCTGGTCTTCTCAGTATGTGCAGCAGAGAGGCAGTAATGTGGAATGCTGCGGCTCTCTTTTCCATTGCATGCTGCATTTTCCCTGAGCTCTCCAACATCAGAAACACTTGCCCACTGAGAGGGGCTTGAGGGGGGACATTGTTTGACCAATGACATTTTTTTTGTTTGTGATCACTGAATTATAACTTTACAAACACAGATTTGCTTTATTTTAATCTATGAGTCTGCTTGACATATTCTTTGTCAAGAAAAGTAAATTCTACGGAGGATATTTTTACTATATTTTACTATAATGCATAGTCATTGAAAATGTTCACATTATCTAGGCTTTTCATAACCCTTTAAACCAGAGTGATGGACCAGCTGATATAATAATACAATACCAATAGCACAATAACATTTTTCTTTATTCTTAAAGTAAACCTGTGAATAAAAGAAAAATATCTTTACCCTTGTCTTTAAACTTTTGGCCATCATCCCAGTTTTGTGAATATTTCTGTGACACACGCAATTAAGTCTATAATAGAACATTTTACTCACTTGGGGTTGATCTTTTCACCTTTTTCCTGAAGAGTTTCCAAAACAACTTTCCCATTTAGAACAAGACGCGCCTTTTCATTTTTTTCATCTATTTCCACCAACATGTACTCCACCTGCAAGAGCAAGACTATATTGAACAACTTCTCAGACGCTCTTTTCTATTTCAGTTTTGTTACATTACTAACTAAGGCACAACATATTAACCAAAGCAAGATATTCATATGCATGAACTAAGATATTATGCGGTGATGTCACTCTACAACAAAAGATCTATAATAATCATTTGCATACATTCCACAAATTAACATTATGAAAGTAAAATACACTTACTGTCAATCAATCAAGATTTACTTAAACACTTAACAAACCACAGTGCAGTACACTGTGATCCACTAATCTAGAAGGATAGATTCATTTAAAACAACAACATTCCAGCAGGTTTCATAAATCCATCATAAATCCATTGAGGTCTTTTGGCTGGACAAAGGTATGTAAATGAATTAAATGTAAAAAAAAATTATTATTATAATTATTTTTTCAAAATATTTTTCCTCATTTTTGAAGTTTTACCATTGGCATATGTAACAAGGATTATTAAAGTCTTTTACTATTAGTTTACTAAGAAACCTACCAATCTCTGTGTTAAAATAAAATTATTCTGGCATCTTTCTCAAGTCACCTTTCACTCCTGGTAATTTTAGGTGAAAATTGTCTCTACAAATTAATGTATTACTCAGTAACTATTTATCAATAGAATTTAGTATTTCGGCTTTCATCATTATGTCCGTTGGTCTTGCTTTTGTAAAAAACGTGCCCAAAA
Organism: Yasuhikotakia modesta; assembly: GCA_036877545.1. Taxonomy (NCBI): domain Eukaryota; kingdom Metazoa; phylum Chordata; class Actinopteri; order Cypriniformes; family Botiidae; genus Yasuhikotakia; species Yasuhikotakia modesta. The sequence goes on along the minus strand of JBAJNP010009795.1, from coordinate 2,007 downwards.
TATGACTGTTGTAATTGTCAGGTAACGAAAACACACTTTTCCTGTTCTGTGTTGAAAAACTAGAAACTAAAGATCATAAACGCTATCATTAATCTGTAAGGTCATTTATTGTTAAATCAACCAAATTTTCGAAATTTCTCTGGCTCATTTCTTTTATTTGATGTATTACAGATATTCTAGAGTCTCATTCCTGAGCAACTTTTTCTTTAGGGAAATACATTAAGGCCCTATATCATTCAGGCCAAAGATAAGAGGACTAAAAGTGCCTCCATGAGTAAACTGTTCAATTGTATTTATCAACAAGAATGATTTGATTGAGTATGATAGATTGTTGCTAAGGTATGGCTATGAAGTTGTTGCTTGCCAAGCCAAGTGATATGAGCCAGAACATAAGTGTATAAAATTCGGATGTGGAGTTTGGCTTTACAAATTCTGCCCAGTGTTAACTCTATGGGATTGTACAGACACTTTCTTATACACCTAAAAACATTGTACACCTGATTATTATAAAAGCATTATTTTTATTATAAGTATTATAGCACACCTCTCCTCAGTAAGCTAGTTGATTTGATCTCTCTTTTATGGGTCTACAGTGCAGGACAATTTATGAACAAACTTTGTCCATTAAAAATATAAGCAGTATACAAGTGAGTAATAATAATGCTTTTATGCTGTCTTGCAATTTGTATAGCAGAAACCACTGGTTGAGTTGACAAAGAACAACCCTATAATATAAAAGTCATGTTTTATTAACTTCTTTTGTCTTGTTAACATATTACACATTGCAGAATAATTGCAAATGTAATTTAATAGTAAAACAAAAAGTAGAAACAAAACACAGCAGTCATCCTTTGTCTGGACGAAAGCTCTGTACACAATGGTCAACCAATTTCATGACGTTTGTCTTTGAAACTGTATTGAGATTTAAACTGCACCATTTACATTGGACATTTCTTGACTGCTTTCCCTTCACTCACCACACCCATCCTGTGTTAACAAAGAATTTCTTGCCAAATATAACTAAAGTATAGCTTAGGCATTTAACTATAAGCATGTAAAATCAGACGGACACATTCATTTAAATCTACAAACTTCTATACAACAGTGCATCTATAGATGAAACACCATGAAAGACAATGCAACTATTTAAAAGAGTCACATTGTATCACGTACAATGTGTTGGGTTCCAAATCACTTGGAACCCAATATCCTAATTGTGCGTCATAAGCAAATATAACATTATCATCTACAAACTCAGCATTGCTCACCTCGTCTCCCCACTTAAGCACATCTTTATGTCGGTCCTTCACCTTGTTGTAGATGTTAAGGAACTGCAGGACGCCGTGCTTTTTCACATGGTCTGCGTATTTCTTGGTCTCTTCCCAGTTAAGCGGTGAGCCCTGTGACAGCAAGCCCATAATACAAACTACCACTTTAATTTTGCTCTTTACTCTGGGTTTTCTCCGCGCGCCGCAGAACCTCGCGATGCACGTGCAGTAATAAGAACAAACAACGACACAAAGCTCTGGAGCGCGCTAAGCCGCAAACTCTTAAAATACGGATGTGTTCGTTTGTACGCTCCTTACGCGACACTCGTGGTTCTTTTGCGGGCTGCTGGCTTTGTTTAACTCCCGCCCTTTAACGAAATTAAACAGCCTCGAGTAGCAGGTTGTTGATATCCGACCGAGTCTCTCGAACTGTAACAAGCTCCACTACCAGCGCGGACACTTGACTGTGTCGGCCTGTGACGTCATGATGACTCAGCAGTCGCTTTCGCGCTATGACAACAAATACGTTTCAAATCTAAATTGTAAGCATGACGATGCAAAATACAGAACAAGACGTGTGAACCAATTTTATGTTGGCTTGTCTCATGCCATGTTCCTTAAACATTCCTGAACAATGTATGCAGTGTGCAAACTAAAAATGTGTCTTGGATTGTACTAAAAAAGGTTTCATGTATTCCATGATAGAGAGTTACACAACAACAGCAATATTATTGTACCA
>JBAJNP010009794.1:0-17473 GCA_036877545.1 Yasuhikotakia modesta | reverse complement strand
CGCATCCAAGCCTTTACGACGCGAATCGTATCTGAAAAGTGCTCCAAGTTTGAAGCCTTGAGTTTTTCCACCGTTTTAAAACTTAATAGTTTTGTAAAGGTTGTGTATTGGTTGCCCTCCAACAATCCAGTTGTTTCCCAAGACCAAACAAGAAAGACGTGATGATATGATGTCGTAACAACAACCATCCCGATCCAGTGTTTACAGTTTGATCCCGATTGTTTCTCTCGACTTCGCAATTTATTATCCCAGTTTTATGAGGATGAATGGGGAAAACTTTACCATAAATGGCTTGGGCTGTTTTTAAGCGGTGCCCCTTGTGATGTCTGAAATCCCCCTGTCATGGCTCAACCCATCGCTGACAGTGGTCGTGTAAACACTGGGATTTTTCCATAAACCAGCTCGCGCAAACATTTGACCGGGTACCATCTTAGCATTGCATTAAGTTGTACGGGTTACGGACTAGGTGTATATTTATGATGAAGAAAAGATAAGGGCACTCAGAAGTCTGCACGTCCTCAGCGTTAGTGGGGATGCAAAGCAATGCATGACTGTTGCAAAGAGACATCTGGAGTTAATCGATGCAAGAGAAACGTAAAGAGCGTTTGTTTGCGTTACCAAAGGCTTGACTTCATTAAATCATTGGCTAATGCGTGCGAAAATTCCTCCCATTCTTGCATGCGATCGGAACCAGCATCTTATTTATGGGTCCAAGTCGAGCTGAGAAAAGGGACCCTTTTCTGGGCCCTGAAGGGTCTTTCGGTGGGGCATTGCTTGGTGATGGATGCAACTCTTGCGTTGTGAACTTGTGCAACATGCCAAGTGCATCTTGCGTGTGACATGCCTGTCAACACAAATATTTAATGTTATTAAACTTGCATGGATGCAATAGTTTCAGCATTTGAACAGAGTCCTATTTTAGATCAACTAAAATGAACTATACAGTTTGTGATCCATGTGTTGTTTTAAATGTGATTCGTGGTGATGCATTTAGTAGGTGATTTTAGTAACTATTTAGTGTTCGGTGCAATAATGCATAACATGACCTTGTAAGATTCACTTGATCTTTCTGGTGTTAGTGATTGTTTGTTTTAAGTGTGTGTTCTTGTGTGTTTGTGTTGCTCTGTTGGCATTTTGTGTAACCCAGTAAGTTACCAGTATGTAACCCAACCACCAGTAAAAGAAAAACCACAGAAACCACTGATAATACGTATTTATATACATACACATTTATACAAAGTCAGAACACTCATACCCGTGTCTTTTGTCTGTTTTATCTCGTTTTTTCCTGTTTTTTTAAAGTACTATCTTTTTTGTTACTCTTTTTTTTCTAACAATTCTTTTTATTTCATTTTAAAACACAAAGACGACAGGCCACAAATGCAACATAAAAATTCCACTTGGAGAGAGAGATACGATGATATCCATGTTTATGAGAGTTCATAAAACCAGCAATGAGCTCTCAGAAACCGGGATATAGTTATCAGGATGTGATCTGAACATATCTTGGAGCTTACGATATCCTGGCTAAGAGTTGCTAAAAAAAACGACTACGTCTCAGGAAGCGAGAACAACGCGTTCCTAAGTTTTATGTTTTTTTTTATCTTGCACACACCCTTTGTTGGACGCCTTCATGAGCACAACAAACGCTTGATATTTTACGCCTGTCATAGCGACTGCTAATTCTCGATTTGGTCCGCTGGCGTAACGTCGGGTGCGACAGACGATCGCGGTCTTTACGTTCGTGTCGCTCTTGAAGGTGTCCTGCAATTTTCCAGTAAAGGTCAAAGGTCGTCCAGTCCAACAGAACCAGTCTTGTGTGCAAGAGAACTGCTATCGATACACAGACTAGAATTAGGTCCAGAAAATCAAATCTTAGTCTTAATACTAAGTGCAGGTAAGTTAGCATAACACTTTTTTATTATTTAACAACGGTTTGGCATTCAGTTATGTTTCTATAGCACCACCCATTGATCATTGTGACGTTCTAAATCTGTTTTTACTCAACCATGAAGACGTGTCAAGAAAACGAATAAAAAAAACTGCATTCACGATTGGACTAACACTGCATATTTTCAGGTCTGCACCAGTATTAAGACTATAGACCGTCGACGAGGCTCTTCAATGGTTCCTGATTGGTTCCGATGAGAGGCGAGCGCAGAGGTGCCGCGAGGAGGGTTCTGTCGTGAACGTTTCGGTTCTGGAAGGAACTCGGCCACGGGGTCCAATGTTCCGGACTGCAGCTCAACACTGACTCACCACCACAGGCTCCCACTAAAAAGGTAACATCCTTTTTTTATATATACAAATGACAGGACGTATACAACAATATTTATGTTAAAGTCTTACCTGTGAACGTGTGTAATGTCTCTGTGGGTGGGGTTTTGGAAAACTGGTGCGGTAAGATGTGGGACTGTGATGTTTCTGGAGTGAAAGGTTGTTGGGGGCAGTTGAGGAATCGTACGGGATAATCATGTGGCCAGTGTAGAGTTCCTGTGCATTCCAGCTCTCCGCCCAGATCTTATCTACAGACCAGACACACTATTACTTGCATGCAGCAAAGGATTATGGGAAATATAAAGTCTACTCCCATGCATTTGCAAACATTGGTTGTTGTTTTTTTGTGTTGTAGCAAGCACATCCTTTTGATGCACGGTGCTTTTGAAGGACACAAAATGTTGGCATGCAAGCTCATGCTTTTCAGACGTTTACACAAGACGTTTAAACTTTAATCCTAAAATGTTTTCCACCAGTAAATGTTTGCCTGGTGAGCACAGACCAGTTAACCCTTGCTGGTGCTGTAGACGCTGTGCAAACATTTTAATGGATGAATTTAATTTTTCTCAGGAGGTAATTTTAAAGAAAGATTAGTCACATGACATTTACGGCTCAGATGATTGGCTTACAGCTCTCTCCAGTTTTCAGTCACGTTTTCTCACTCTGTGTTTAGCTTCAGATCAATTTTGGGGGGCAGTAACTCTCCCCCCCGCTAGACGGATTTAGTATTAATTATTATATGAATATTAATGTCTGCATTTAAGATTTGTAAATAATTCATTTGAATATTTCACTTTCTGCAGCTAACAGGAAAACCTTCTCTGAAAGTTTTCTCAAAGTTATCAAAAATGTAAGTTGTTAGTGGATTGTTTTAGAAAGTTACAGCATACTTTTTTTATTGTTTTTAATAACCAAGCAATGATGTTAAATTCTGTTAATACATACTGAATGTTCAAAATAACATTTTTTGTTACTTGGAAACTTTAGAGAAACTTTCTCACAATTTTTATTATATATTATTTAATATGTGACTGTGGTCATGTTAACTACATCGTACAAAAGGTCAGTTCTCTTGCGTGCGCGATGTGATTAAAGCTGAGGTACCGGCAAATACTACAGCATCCTGAAAATATTAATTTTGTTTTGCACTTGAACTATTTTATGTAAAGTAATGAGAAGATGTTTATGTTTTCGCTAGCGTTGTAATCGAAACAGTGCGTAACCGCTTAGCATCGAGTTGATTAAGGATAAAAGCAGTTTTGTTTGGGAGAAACAGGAATTTAATCTAGTGAGAGCGACGTACGCGTGGGAAAATTAACTGTCCACAGGCGAATTCTTTTCACGAGTGTTACTGAGCCATCTGGGACTGTGTTTATCCACAAAGACGTGCAACAAAGATACAGAAAGGACAGGCTTTGAACGAAACAGAACTGAAAATCAGGGGAAATATGATTCGCTGGCTATTTCTTAGCAGTGCCATTATAAACTACACAATGCTAAATATTTACAGTAAATAAAATGTCACATTCTAAAAATATACTTTGCTATTCCTCTCAGGAAACCAGGCGTTTGCACTGCTATGAAACAGTCAATAATCTCAAGGCACAGCAAGACAAGGCGGGGATTGATGTCACATGTGGAGGAACCGGGCAGCTGTTATTGGCTTTCACGTGTCCATCAAAAAAATGCTCACCCTTCTATAACAAAATGGCTGCCGGTGAGGCTATGCCCAAATGCCCTCCTCATCGTCCTATTGGTTAAGAGATGGCAGGGTTTTAGCCAAGTGCAGCGTGGAAAAGAAGATCAGGTTAGTATGCGAGTTTGTTTAAGGTAGAACTGTCCGTAAGTGCAGACCCAGGATCAGCTTTCTGTAGGTCAATGCCAAGACGTCGGGTTACAAGCGTTATGGGAAACTGATCTTGGATCTGCACTTAGGGGCAATTTCTACCGTTATGAATAAGAATAAAATCCATAAGGTTGAGAAGTTGTGATCAATATGGAAGCAGTAAGAAGGAAATGATGCTGTCTGCGTTGGAGGTGAGGGAAGCTTTATTTAAATTACTATATAGAAACCGTGACGGAAGTGACCGATTCACTTCCGATTCGGTTTCTAGTGTGAACGCTTATCAACGGGTAACCAAATGAAACCGCCCTCACCTCCAATTGGTCTTTTGATGCCTATGGGCTTGTAATTCAAATTAAGCTTCTATGAAAATGGGAGAAGCAATATACAGCAACAGTAAAACTCTCAGATTCAGCCATAGAGCTTTTGTTGATATTGAAGAAAAACAAGCTGATGATTGTGAAGCGCTCGTCGTGTCTGTACAGGATTGGACAGTGACCTGATCAGGTGATTTTGGGGGCTTGTGATTGGCCTGGTCAGGTGGGGTTTTCAAGTAGCCGTCATCGTAATTATCGGCCATGAGCTTCATACGATTCTGTGTCTAGGAGAAAAGAGGCGGCACATATGTAAGGAAAGGATGGCGGGGGGGAAAGGGGTAAAATCAGGTGAGAAATGGGGTAGATAATGTGAGAAAGTAACTAGATTTGTACACATTTGTGTGTGTTTTTTTGCTTGACAAACTCACCTTTGTGTTCTAGGTGGTTACCAGAGTGTTGCTATGCAGTTGTGTAAGTGTTTTAGAACATTGTGAAGCAGTTGCTAGGGTGTTGCTATGCAGTTAAGTGTTTTAGAAAATTGCAAAGCAGTTGCTGTGGTGATTCAGACAGTTGCCTGGGTGTTGCTATGCAGTAGTTTAAGTGTTTCAGCAATGCATTGCAATAGTACATTCCCAATATATTCTCTTATAAATCGCAGGAAATAAATTAGACATACATCAGTGAGCTTGTTTACATTCATGTTCCCACTAAAACAAATATCCATTTTTGTCTAGATTTAAAGCAAACAAACGGCTTGACCTGGAGAGCGTCGCGGCTCGTACCTGCTGTTTGAGCTGCTGCACCAGACGGTCCTTCTCCCGCCGTAGTTGAGCCACTTCCTCCTGGGTTTTTTTCTTCTTGGACGAGGACAGCTCCAGCAGCGCTATGTTAGCATCCTTCTCGCTAATGGCAGCCAGCAGAGCCTCTTGTCTGTGAATCACAATTGCATGAAAATGGAAGTTAAAGCCCGATGTCAAACAGCACTTCACTTAAGCACCGCACGGCCGCTCTTCAAAACAATTTACTGCGCTGACGATGGCCAGGCGTCGAATGACGCTCTCGGCGGAACCGGCGAAGGGGTCTTTGCTTTCACCGGCCCGAAACGTCTCGGGGGAATTTTGTCAAAATAATTGTGCATAATTGTGACTGAAATAGCTCGTTTATTCTCACTTTTGTACAGAAACGGAGCAGAGGTGTGGAGACAGAAATAGGGAACATGCAGCATGAATCATCCTCTGCATTTAATATCTTCACAAAGACATGGTATGAAACACAGTGTTTTACAGCCTGTTTGTCTGTCATGATGTTTATCTTTATATATTTTATATATAGTCTCTATATATGCTTTATATATTCTAGATATATATATACACCCTATATATACTCTATTCTATATATAGTCTCCATATACTTTATATGTCCTATGTATACCCTATATATACTCTATTCTATATATACTCCATAAATAGTCTTCATATCTTTATATATCCTATATATACCCTATATATACTCTCTATATAGTTTCTATATAGTCTCTATATACTTTTTATTAGTTGATCCATGAGTGTTTCTTTAGCTTTTGTTTTTTTGGGGTTAATTTTCTTAAAAACTTGCAGATTTTGTTTTATTTTCCTTACGCAAACTGCCTGTAGCTGAGGTAACGCGGTAATAAAGAAATGTTTGATCGCTTAAATGTGATCCGAAAGAACAATTTATTCAGATGTTAAAGCTTATAGCCAGTGTGTCTCCTTCCAGTGTGAAGCAGTTCAGTTTATGACGCAATCTGTTTTAAATCTTTACAGTCTGCTTATTGCCGTTCCTGATGTTGTATTATACATGTAAACTCTCTGTGAGCTACACTTGAGTGTATTGTTGTCCGTCTGTGTTAACGTCCAAAAGATGTTTCATGTTTTTAGGGCTTGCGTTACATCATCGGCCTTTTTATTGCTAACCAGTTGTGCAAGAAGGTAAACAAAGCAGTTTCTACAGTTTTATTCTATTCTTCTTTTATTTGTTATTGACTAACACTATGTCCCAACAAGAAACAATAAGTAGCCCTGCCCACTGCAAAACCTCAATGGTCCAAAGTACTGCTATGGTTTTGTTTCATTGCAGTGTTTTGCTTTAGAGACTCTACTTGATGTTCAGAGAAGCTCCAGTGACTCACTTCATCTCCAGAACCTCCTCCAGGTGTCTCCTCCTCTCCGCCCGAAGTGTGGTCAGGTGGGCTTCCTTCTCGGCCAGAGACTGCTGGGTGGAGGACATCTTGGCTTTCATGGACTCCAGCTCCAGCTTCACCTTCTCCATCGCTCCCAGCAGCTCCTCCATCTGTTTCAAGGGAAACCTTCTCACAAACTGACCAACCATTGAATCATGTTCATAAATTGTTCCTGCAGATCTCAGAATGTGATGCTATGATGTTTTGATATGAAATTAGCTAAAACTTAAAACATGTTTCTGAAGGTATCTCATTTTGTTTGATCTTCAGCTGGTCCATGATGGTTGATGAACAAGACTGCTAGTTGAGTATTAGTTAGACTGATCAATTTGAACATATTGGTCAAGCTGCTTAGAACTTGTAGATGCTAGCAAACAGCTAGCATGTTCCAAAAACTAGGACTTGAGGATCTACAGACCTGTTTCTCCTGATGGTTCCTGGCAGCTTCCTCCTGGGCCAAAACCATCTCTCTCTCCGCCGTGATCTGAACGCTCTCCCGAAGCGCCTCCTCCAGCTCCTCGATGCGCTCCGCCTTCTGCCGCAGGGACTCCTGAGGATGGAGAAAAGCTTCATGGTACGTCTGACGCTGCAGGAAACATGCTGGAATGTGTCATAACGGAGCTGTCAATGGTTTCCCACCTGCTGAGGGCCGTCATGGACGTTTTTGCCCTTTCCTGACGGCTCCTTGTGTTTCCCAGAAGGTTTCTTGGTCGGTTCCTTTATTTGCCTGGAACGTAAACATGAAGTGAAAGAACTTTCCCAGGCCCATTTGTACAGAACAAGAGTCCTTTTTGGAGGTTTTGTGGGATGAGGGACGTTATAATTGTAAGCATTATATCTTAAACAAAATCTGGATTTAATGTTTGTTATTAAATATTGTGCCTTTTTAGGTAAACACTTTAATAAATAAATAAAGTAAATGTAAGTTAGCTATTTAAATTAAGCATAAACCCATTACACTGTTCCTAACACACAAGGGGGCGTATGCAAAACGTTATTTCTCACGTAAATGTAACGTTTGGAAAGGTGGGAGTCTGTATATGTGTGTGAAAAAACACCATCTACTAACCTGGAAGCCACACTAGGAACACAATTCCAGGTGAAAAAGTGCAAAAGAAGAAAACAAAACAGAAGTTTAAAGGCCACCCAGCATGAGAGAGAAACATTTGATCAGTGAGGGATGAGAAACAGGAAACATGGAGGAAAACAAAAAAACGTTTTGACTGCAGTGCTAAAACAGCTGAACTTAGAGATGTTTTCATCAGTGTAACTTCGTTCACATTTCTAACTGTCCTCATAATTCATGAAGTTACTGTACTGCACAAATCAGTACAGTCTGGAAATCTGACCTCTCCAGCTCGCTGATTTTTCTGTCTTTGTCGTTCTTCTCATTTTCCATCTGTCGCAGGATGTCCAGCAGTCGGTCAACCTCGGCCTGCGCTTTGGCAGAATCTTCCCTGTGTCTCCCAACCTCGCCCTCCAGGGAAGAAATGCGCTCCGATAGCTCGCAGTTGGCCTGCGCGTTGGCGGCGGCGTTCTGGACCTAGTGGTTCACATGCACGCACACTCGCATTTATACGTGTTATTTCCATGCATACTTCATAGCTAATGAAACGGCTGCGTCTCAATTCACGTATTAATAGAATGCATTAATGCAAACTTCTGAGTGCAAGTCCAAAACAAAAACAGTGTGCTGATGTCATAAACAATGTTTGCATTTGAACATTAGCATCGTTTACATTTATTACTGCACCATGTGCTTGTAAACTAGCCAGCCTACACATTTAAACAAACGTATTTTATTTAAAAGTTTTATAAAAACGTATATCACCTTCTTCAGTTGGTTCTCAAGTTTAATGCATTCCTCCCTGCGCTGTTCCAGAGCGATCTCCAGGCTTTTGAGTTTGGAGTCTTTCTTCAGGCCGGACGAGGCGAGCGAAGATGCGTGTTCCTTCAGATCCAGGAGGGACGTCTGAAACCACAGAACGAGAGACGTAACGGCGGCGCGACGGCGAGTATCTGTTTGTGAGCACGTCTTTGGCTGATGATGTCATGACTGAGGTCACAGTTGGCTAGCCAACATAGTAACACATAATTGTCTTATTTATCTAACATTGATTTACTTCCCTCTTAAGAATATCTTATTGCATATAAAGGAAACATAGAGACTGTTGTACTTTCTTAATAAATGTTTCAGGTCCCATTGTGGCTCAAAACATAATATTTCACAAATCAAAATACTTTAAACAAAATACAAACCCTGTTTCCAATATTTTTACAGCTTTTTGGATCGACTTAAATCTGAATGGATAAAGGCCAGTTCTGCCCTTTTTATTCATGATTGAAATGTTTTTATTTGTATGATGTGAATGATGTCTTAGGGGAATATTTATCCAAACATGTGTGACTTTCTTTGTTTAGCTAAACACAACGGTGACATTTTAAAAAACACAGAATGGGGACTAAAGCTTGCAAAATATTAAAGTATTTTCAAAAATGATTAGTTTTTTTCATGAAGAAGGACCTCATGACCCCTTCTGATGTCATCATGTGACCTCAGAAGACTACAATTAATTAGAACAATGCATTCACTTATTATGGTGCATGTGACGCATTTTTTGCATCACAAGCGCATTTTTAATCCTTTAAAGCTTCGGTCTCCATTCTTTGCAATTGCATGAATAACAATGACGGACTGCTGGTTAATGACTGAACGCAAACCTCGCGGTCTGACAGGTCTCCCTGCAGCATGTTGACTTTCTCCTTCAACTCTCTCAGCTCCTTTTTGCTGTTGTCCAGCTCCTCTGCTTTCTCCCTCTCCTCGCGGTCACGTTGCTCCTTCAGTCGCTCAATAATACGTTCCTGTTCGGACGTGGATGCACGTTAGCGCCATGCCAAAATGACAGCATGCGCGGCGAATATGAAATGTTTAAATAAACACAGATTTGTTTTGATTCCAGACAAGTACTGAGCTGAAGTCATCTGGACGTGTACCAGAACAGAACAATTGCTGATGTTTCCCACACTCTGGTGGGGCTCTCTAGCGCTCTCTAGAGACACGTCTTTAATTTACATGCATGTGTCTTTTATGTGAAGCAAGCTTGGGCAACCGTGTTCCATGTGGAGCATTTAGCTCCAACTCAATTCTGGCGTGTTTGAGGTTCGAACCCGTGACCTTAGCATCGCGAGCGGCACACTCCCCAATAGGAGCTACAGAAAATCATCCTCACCTTCTCAGCCAGCGAGTCCTCCAGCGTGGTGAGGGCCGTGTCTGTGTTGGAGGTGTCCGTCTGTAAAGACTTCACTCTTTCTCGTAGACTGCTCATCTGTTTCTCTTTATCTCTCAGCTGTTCCTGCAGGTTTTCGATCTGAAACGAGAGGCAGATCATGAGATTCATCTAAAGTAGGAAACAACATTTACTTAAAGCTCCTTAAGTCATTTCTAACAGGTTGGAATTAATACAAGACGGGTCATTATTTTACGCTATTTAACGTTATTTTAACGTTATTATTGTTAGGCTACACATAAGATTATAAACACAAATGTATTTAGAGGAATATGCAGTGGTGAGTCATGCGCAATAAGACTAAGTGTCCATCTTGTTTTTTTAATGATGTGAATAAAAGCCTCACTTTTTTCTGCAGGACGTTAACTTTACGCTCCTTGACCTCCAGCATGTCCTTCAGATCGTGAATTTCTCCGTTTAATGTGCTTTTTTCTTCAGACATCTCCTGGATCTGCTTGCTCTTCTTGTTCAGTGTCGTCTCTTTCTCCTCCAGGCGCAACCTCAGCGCGTCAACCTGCAAAACAAAGCGACGGGACGCTGAAGAAAACAAGCAAAGCGCAAAAACCATCTTCAGGTCTGAAATGGAAGTACCTCCGTCTGTAAGATGGCTGCACGCTGCTCTTTGGCCGTCAGAGACTCCTTGAGAACTTCAATATGTTGTTTGCTGTCCGAGAACTGGTTGGTCAAGGTCTCCAACTTGGTCTGCAAGCCGAGGAGCTGAGTGTCCTTCCTGGAAAGATCTTGCTTAACTTGGTCCATCTAAACAACAGAAGCAACTGTTAAGAAGGTGCTTTCACACTGAGATCTCAATGATCTTCTGGGTTCCCTTAATGATCTTCTGGGCAGGTGTTCTGGAGGAGATACCTTGTTCTTCATAAACTTGGTGTGGTTGCGGTAGACCTCCATCTGCTTGGCCTCCTCTTGCCGTTCCTCACAGCTCAGCATGCTGCTGGATCTCAGCATCATGACCTGGTCCTCCAGCTCTCTGAGGCCTCGCTCCAGAGAGCCGATCTGAGAGTCCTGCCAGAAACCCACAGGCTTTACATGTGAGATCTTCATCTTCTGTTAGCATCTTTCACTTTTACTCAAACATAAATGCATCACGAACAAGGTGGTAAAACACGGTTAACAATGTTTTAACATCACTTATAAAAAGGATTATGGCATTCACTTTTTTATTGTATTTACCTTACAGGTGATGTTTTTTGGGATTTTGTTTGCATTATTTTATTAATATCATGATATTCTATAATTTCAGTGCTTCAGTATTTCAGGGTATATAAAATATTGAAGTATTATTTGTTTTATATATATAATAATACTTCAATATTTTATACATATATTTACACACATAAATATACAGTATATATCAGGCGGTACCTTCATCTCTATTACAGTCTGAAGAGCTTTGGTTTTGGTGGTCTCTGGCGTCCCCTCGAGACGGCGATGCAGCTCCTGGAATGAAAGACACATGGTTGGCCCTTCTTTCTCATTACGGCCAGAAACCGAGCGCATGTGTCACCCACACCCTGAGGGGAGCGGCGTGTTAAAGTCAGGCTGAGCTGTGCTGTACGGCATGGGCTCGTTTCAGTAAGTGTCTCATTTCTGCTGCTTTGAGGAAAAATGTTGTTGTCGTTTCCCAGCTAACAGGGAACATTGGTTAACGTTTCCCAAAATTTCTCTCGGTTACCAAATACATTCCTGCAGAAAAATCTTGTTTATTGTTATAAATAAACGTATATATCAACGTTCTACACGTTCCTACAAAATTCTTATAAAATTGTTAGCTGGGTAAGTGACTGAATGTTACAATTAAGCATGAGAGAAATGTTTTCAAAATAATGCTTTAAATGGGTCTTATTTACTGTCTTACAAAGTGCAGTAAACAAAGTAAATGAACGTTTGCAGTTTGTAAGGCAGGAAGTTCCTCTGAACTTCTGGAGAACGTTGGAGATCTTTCAACAGTTCTACAATTGAAACCAAGTTAAAATCTAACTGTCATTTTACTGTCGGATGCTTTCGACCAATCAGATTTGCTGTGTTTGTCACCTCTCTCAGAGCCGCTAACTCTTTATCTCGCTGTTCTAAAAGGTTCTCCAGGTGATGGGCGTGCATCTCGGCGTCTGCAAGGCGGCGTGTTCGCTCGTGATCCTCCTCGCTGGCTTTGGCCGACGGGCCCTTGCTGTGCAACATCTCCAGAAGCTTCTTCACCGATTCGTCCCGGGCAGTCAGCGTCTGTCGCTGGGTCTCCAGGCGGACCTCCATCTCCTCCAGGGTGCGGCGGAGCAGGTACAGCTCCCGGGCCTGGCGCTCCTGCTCCTCGCTGGGCTCGCAGGCCAGCGGCTCCCCCGGCGGCTGCAGCAGCTGGTTTAGGTCGCGCTGGATGCGCAGCTCGGCCTGCAACGCCTGCACTGTTGTCTGCAGGTGCTGCGATGGACAAGATAGTTTGAGGAGGTTAAAACTTCCACAGAAGAAGAGACTATTTCTAGACTGTAACAGGAAGTGGTAAATAAATCGCTGTGGTGGAACCATGGCTTAGCAGTTGTGTGTCATACTTAACACGTTGTGCTGTGGTGCTCAAATGGATGGCACGGGTTTAAGTCTAATCTGGGATGTGTTGTAATTAAACGTGGGGAGAGAAACTGATTGTACGTTTTGTGATTGTGTGTTTTTGTATGCATCACTATTATGACTATATTATGACTATATATAGAATTGTAATATTATCCTATATGATATTATAAGAGCCTCAACAGCTGTGAATCGTATCTTTAAGCTGTTTGTTTTTTGTCTGTCGCACCCCTGTAGTTTTAAATGTATCGTCTCTTGCTTCCAAATTCAAAAGGCACTGCAACACAAATTTGATACCAGCCAAAAGGCGACTGAACAACAGTAATTATACAATTTCTCTAATCATACACACACATACACAACCGTGCCATAATTAATGGTAAGGTCTTATTTAGCCCAACAGGCATGTATCTGCTTGCCAAGAGTCGCCAAAATAACACAAGCTAGCAAGTGCTAAGAATCAGAGCTCTGCCATGTTAATTTCAATCAGGGCCGAACGGCGCAGACGGCGTGATAATGCCAGAGAATACGCAAGCTGTCATTAGCTTAGTTCTGTACGCCGCGTCGTCTGAACATGTCATGACAGCCATGTTGCAGTGAATCACAATATAAAGCTAATCGTTCACATAAGGGGAGCGTCTGAAACATTAGAGATGGCGCGAGCATATTGTAGCATGCAGGAGTGCAGTAAACTTAGTGGCATGTTTCGCTAGCCGTTAACGTCAGTGGAGGTATTGTCATCTTATCACCAGCCCTGAATGTATGAAAATGTATCGGTGGAAAGAAAATGTGATAATCATGTTATCTTTTCTTATAAATACTTATCAGGTATTTCTAGCTATGAAAAGCTAAGAAATTTGGGCTTGAAAGTTTTCTGGAGGTTATCATAAAACGCTGTTGCAGTAACGTTAGTGTAACGTTTATTTAACATTATGTATAATATGCATTTCATAAATATTGTTCTTGGGTAGTTATTGGAATGTTTTTAAAACATTACAGAATTAATAAACGTTTGAATAACGTTCTTCTACTCTACTGATAATAACTTTCAAAATTACGTTTTAAAACTCAATGGAAATGTTAGAAAAACATTGTTACAACCTAACACTGTTACCTGGGAAGTTCATGTGCATGTTAATTGTTTTTATGCTATGCTGTAACGATTATAGCATTCTGTTCATTGTGAAGATATTTGTTCACCATTAAGCTAGAATTAGCTCGCTTTACACCATAAAGGCTGTGATGAAATCTCCCTTTGAGCACACGCACACCTCGATATCACACTTACACATACTTCAGCTTAATCCGTGTATCCAAAAATGCCTTTCAGAAGAGACACCAAATGTTTCGCGTCACGCAGAGCACAGATTTTTCCAGCCCGGGACGCATCCGATGTCTCCTCATCACTGACACACCCAGTTTTTAATGCTTTTTAATGTTTGGAATGAAATACATACCGCATACTGAATACTACATAGTGCATACTAGAGAGTGCTTGAAAATGAACAATGTGCAGCATGCCGCATTGATGTCTCATTACCTTGCCAATAAAAATGTTATTTTGTGGAAAAATAAACGTCTTCATTTGTGGAAGTTGAATCAAGTATTTAAATAAAGTTCAAATTTTTGTGTTGATTTTGTGTTGATATAAAAACCATCTCTGTCACATCTGTCATTCTTTGCATATTGAAAATATGCACACTATACCCAGTATGCATACTACATACTAGATGTATACATAGTAGCCGTAGTACACTGGTATTTTGTTGATCACATGGTGCTGGGTTCAGAATGAACTATATATATTATAAGAGATACTTATTTACAGTTTTTATAGAGAAGTTGAATTTTAAATGGTCTTAAAATATCTTTATCTTTTTTTAGTAGTATCACATTCTCATACCGATTAATAATCAGAGACTCGATCCTTTAAGCACGCGCTGTACTACTAACCCCCACCGAACCACAAAATGCTCTCAGGTTGTAATAAATGCCCCCTTCACCTGTGATTAAAACCAAGAGCTGCCCACCTGTGTCTCATCCTGCACAGCTCGGTACTGCTCCTTCCAGACAACGATCTTGGAGGCCTCGTCTTTGCGGAGCGCTCGCTCCTTCTTCAGCTCCGGACTCCAGAAACTCTTGATGGAACTCATGGAGGAGCTGAGCTTGCTCTCCTTCACCTCGATGTCCTTCCGAAGGAGCTCGTTTTCCCTCAGCACCTCCTTCAGCTGGGCTTGGAGCTCCATGATGGTGTTGTCCCTGGCCTGGCGTAGGGAGTGAGGAACGGTGGAGGCGGCGTGGATTTCCCCTCCGAAGCCCACCGAGTCGGTCGACACCGCTGGGACCATAGCCATGTCGGGGGTGCTGCCCGTTACGGCCCCCCGGACCCCGTAAGGAATGCTGCCACCGAAACGACCCGTCGCCACGCCCCCTTTGGGAACATCTGAGGAGGTTCCAATGGCGACTTCATTGTCGCTCATGTACATTGGCCCTGATGTGGCGTAGGCGGCGTTGAGAGATTGGATGTTCTCCATAGACAGTGTTTTGCCCCCAGAGCCCCCTGGACCTCCCCCGCTGCCCCCCATGCTGTTGGTGCGACGGTGGCCCATGCGAGGTGACCGAGGCAGCCGCGGGGAGCGCCCCGAATTGCCCTGGTTATTTCTGCCCCCGCTGTGATTACTCTCCATTTTGCTCACCGAGCGTGAACTTCCGTACATATTGGCAGGATTCGAGTGCTGGCAAGAGTTCCCCTCCCAAAATAAATTTAAGAGCGTGCTAATAAACAGGACAACTCATGTTCCCCTCAAGAAATGTGTGTATCTGATCTGTCCAGCAAAACCCAGTCTTCTTTTTTGTTTGTTTGTTTGTTTTTCAGAAGCTCAATGAAACAAATATTGGACCCTGCAAAAAAAATTAAACATTACAGAAAATCCTTTAAACAGAAAAATGTATTTGCAAATGAGGTTTAATGGCAACACCTCACCCCTAATACATCTATTGTGTCACATTTTGTTACATTAGTCTGAATAAAAAGAGTATTTCAATTGACAATAGTGCACAGATTAAAAAGGACAATATAATGCATAACGTTAATGCAAAAAGTCGTTTCCATCACCAGTTTCTCTGTTGCCATGTCATTACAGTCATTCTCATAAGAGATCTATGGATCGTGCCATGGACGTTTAATCTGCATCGTTCATACACAAAAATAATCCGACACATAGATAATCGCTTGTTTGAAAGCGTATTAAAACACAACTCCCGTTTACACACACACCGCATGCCTGAATCGAAATAAAGGTGGGGTTTCATTGTAAGCTCACACTACAAGGTTATCCAACATTGAACGTCTACATCTCTAACGACGATGCTTGTTGTTCGTATAGTAACTTGTGTTTTAAACCAGCACGTATTTGATGTGTATTATATTGTCGATTATGCTTTTGTATTAAGGTGAACGCGAAAGAACGGACAGCGTTGACAAACCAGCCACAAGCGTCGGCATTTAACGAACGCATAAAAACGCAAACCACGGTTGTTGCGTGAACGCAATTGTGCATCTCGGGTACATTTAACGTTTGGTATAAATCAGCATTTACAACCCCACCGCAAATGGCTCGACAGCCCCAGCACCCTCCCTCTATGCCCTTCTCCATCATTGCACGGCTCAAGACATTTGCCTCCTCTTTTGTTAATAATAAACGCGATTTATTCAACGCGAACGCTACGTGAACATCAATATATGCGCATTAAGGGACGATGCCATTTCGTTATCGTTATGCATTTTGCAAAACGTTTGGAAAACGTTAAAAAAAATTCATTTACCTTTAGTGGCCGATCCGTTTGGTCCAGACGTAACTAAGATGTCTGATGGGCCCGTTTTTCTTGCGTTACTTTAACATTTTAGTGTTTGCAGACGCACGGCAGCATCTTCCAAGAGCTCGAGGACTTCGGTGACGTAACGCGCCTACGCTGCGCGCTCACGACGCTCGCGTCCATCTGAGACGCCGTCGAAGGTCATTTTAATGCAAGTCGCAGACGCGTCGCAAACTTTCGCTTTTAATGCATCTTTATTTGCGTTGTCGTGCATGTTTCGTCTTGTGTGCGTTTAAATATAACATCCCTAACAAATGTATGTTTTTAACTATGCAAATCATAGTAAATAAATGGCAAATATTAAAATAGTGAATGTTTGTTGTGTTGTTTATAGCGCAGTTAAACTGGACAAAGTGTCTGTGGTTATTTTAAATATTTATGTTGGGCCTGTACATATAGTCCTATATATGTTCTATTTCCGTTTATACTTGTATTATGAAAAAAGTTTAAAAAGTGCTAAAATATACTATACACACTAGACTCATATGCTGTATAACCTAAAATATACTATACAAGCTACACTAATATACTGTATAGCCTAAATATACTATACAAGCTAGACTAATATACTGTATAACCTAAATATACTAAACAAGCTACACTAATATACTGTATAACCTAAATATACTATACAAGCTAGACTCATATAATGTATAACCTAAATATACTATACACACTAGACTAATATAATGTATAACCTAAATATACTATACACACTAGACTAATATACTGTATAACCTAAATATACTATACAAGCTAGACTAATATACTGTATAACCTAAATATACTATACAAGCTAGACTAATATACTGTATAACCTAAAATAAACTATACAAGCTAGACTAATATAATGTATACCCAAAAAATACTATACAAGCTAGACTAATATACTGTATAACCTAAATATACTATACACACTAGACTCATATGCTGTATAACCTAAATATACTATACAAGCTAGACTAATATAATGTATAACCTAAATATACTATACACACTAGACTAATATACTGTATAACCAAAAGTATAATATACACTCTAGACTAATATACTGTATAACCTAAAATAAACTATACAAGCTAGA
>JBAJNP010009793.1:0-17476 GCA_036877545.1 Yasuhikotakia modesta | reverse complement strand
TGTTAAATATGATTAATACAATTCAGAATTTAAATACAACTGTCTTAAAAACATCTTGATACAGGAGTTCGGGAATAAAAACAAATTCCCACCTCAGGAATATCTGCAATGTCTCCCAGTCTGGGTTTTCCTGGAGTCCAGCCTGGGCCTTTAAAAACGACGGACAGTTTGTTAGAAATTCCATCAGCTTCCCAGAACCTCTGCCACAGGTACGGGTAATAGAGAAACTTCAGAGAGAGAGAGAGAGAGAAATGACTGTATTAACCACACACGACTCGCTCCATACAGCGTATACTTGACGTCATTTTTAATACATCTATAATGGGGTCCGGTTTACTTACCTCAACAGACCAGATCTCAAAGGTGTTGATGGGGTGTGTGAGACCGTAGATAACTGTGTCACTCTCTGGAGCAAAAGTTCCTGCAGTACAGAGAGAAACATCGTGTGTTTGTGACGGTGCAGTCTGTTCATTTTCATTCATGTTTTTATTAATAAGAAAGTAACTTACCAAACATCCTGTCCCAAATGATCAAAATTCCTGCATAATTCTTATCAATACAGTACGGGTTTCTCCCTGTGGATTAACTGCCATGTTAATTATTACATAACATTTTACAAGAAGGATATATTCACTGAAACACACTGCATTTCAGAATTTAACACTGTACAGTGACACAGATTTACTGTATGTATGGACTGATATTATTATGTTTTTGTTCCTTACATTATGGAAACATTTCTACAACTTCAACTGGAACATTCACATACTGTTGTTCTTTAGCTGGAGGCTAACTGTGCTGTGTCATCGTGACCATGCTAAACATATCTTACAGTACATCTGCATGGCTTTTGGCTCACAGTCATAAACTACAGTGCAGTACTATAGTACCACTGCATCGTGGGAAAGGTTGCCGTGTTAATAACACTTACCGTGGTGAACTCTGTGGTGGCTGGGAGTGTTCAGAACCCACTCCAGCGGACCGAGATCTTTCACCAGCTGATGATGAAAACATGCAGTTTAACATCAGAAATCTCATATCAGTCATATCACATTATATCACATCATATCACATGATCATATTAGCCCTGCTGATAACGTCAGTTTTTCTGTACGTAAAACACAAAACATGACAGATGAACCTGAAGCAGCTCATTGTCCGCTGTCTACATTTCTCACGTACAGCAGACAGGTGATGTTTGTCTTACATACAGGGTATGATTTATGTTCCCCACTGAGAACCGCTTGTCTTTATCTTGGCTTAAAAGGCAGAAGAAACGTTCTCTTTAGGGACGGAGAACCTAGAATGGTTCCGATGTTCACAGATGTAATTAAAGTGTAATGTTTTATATCTGATGAGCTCGACTGAAGCTCTAATAATTACGGAAAGAGGAAGGGGCCAAATTTCCAGATAGAAAGAACAATATTTAGAGGTTAGTGGTAAAACAAACATTAATATGAAGTCAGGCCAAAAACCAAATGAAGAAGCCAAAAAGTCAGATAAAAAAGTTTGAACCTCGTAACACTGATGTTTGATGCGTTTACACTTACATTTATCCATTTGTCAGACAAAAGTGACTTTCATTACATTTAAAATGCATAATTCATCATTACATGAACCCACAACCTTTACGCTGCTTGCGAAACGCTCTGCTAATTGTGCTACAGGAACACATCAACACACTTTCAAAGCCTGAATTTCTACAGCATGAAACATCAATGTCATCCGGATGTGGGACAAACATCACACATGTGGTGGGCTAACATCGTCATCTTAACTGGAGTGTGTGATTTCTGACGTCTGCAGACACGACATTATCTCCATGTAATGAGGGCTCTGGAAATGGCTGAATTTATCTGAAATGAAAGGAACTGCCTGACTAGAGTTCTGATGCCGGATCAGGGGTCAGGAATTCAGTTGCCAATAAATGACGTGACATCAAAAAAAGGCCTATAAACGGAGCATAAATTACAGCCTTCAGAAGACTGGAGACGGCCGGAGCGTTTCACTAACAGCTCTGCAAGATGAAAGTGATTCCAGATCCGATCCGTCCCATGTGAAGCTGATTCTACTGTCCGCTTACATGTAACAGTAACACTGCTTCTGTTTCTGAATGTTAATAAAACTCAATTCTCATTACGTTTAATTCAGCAGAATTCTCAGAGCCACAAACACAAACATGTCTTAAACATCTCATAAGATCTGTTCAATATCTCAGCTGTTTCTCATAAACAAAAAACCTAGTTAAAACCTAGCCTAGTTATGTCTCCTCAATGACAGAGGAGATCTCAATAGCGTCTCAAACTGTAAACTGAAACAGAAGTTACGCTGTAAACATTCATTCACCATTAGCAGATAAAAACATTGTACTGAAAGATGTTTTACCTCAGTATGAATCCAGAACTGGTACAGCAGGTTAAATTGTATGTGAACAGCAAAAACTGACGGAGGAACCGTCAGAGCCAGAGGAAGATAAAACAGCTAAAAAAACACATATTACTTTTAAAACTGGTGAGGTCAATACAGCTGCTGTAGAGCTAAAAACAACTGTAGACCAATTATTAACATACTGTATACAGTACAGTACAGTACACATACAGTATGCAGTGTTATTGTTTGTATAGCCACACAACAATTACTTTCCTGACATATCAACAGATTGTGAAGTTTTACCCATGAGGAGAACTGCTGCGTGACTGACTGACGTAACGCTGTGGACAGATTGTAATACTCAGAGCTGTGATGAACCTGATGAGCGGCCCAAAACAAGTTTAACTCTGAAACACAAACACAGATGATGAAAAATGACACATGGATTCACTGCGATTCACTTCTTTAACATCAAATAAAAATCTGTATCTTTTTTAAGGCAACATCAAGTGTTAATGTTCTGAATGAAACTGTGTTAAGTCTTTTCTCTGAGGTGCTCAGAGTTGTTGTGTGAGACCCATCAACTGAGATCTGGAGACGTTTTACAGTGAAATGCTGTGATCCAGCTGAACAAACACACCGTGCTGAGACTGTTAGAACTTTCTCTCAGCCAGCGGCTCTCCGCTGAGATCTCAGAACCTCCAGACTCGAGTCTCCAGTGAGAAACACCAACAACCTTCAACAGACATTTAAAGACGGAAGCCATTGTTCAGAAAACTTCATGCTAAACTTGCGCTGTTGGTTGAGCCAAAGTTGCTGTGTCAGAACTGTCAGATGTTTCAACAGAGCAATGTTTCACTGTGCCACAGGGGTAACGTTTGCATTTTAAGGGAAATCATATTATAAATAGCACGTGTACAGCTGCAGAAGACAATATTTTTTTACATGTCAGACAAATTACACCCATCAATTCTGCATTTGAAACCTTAAACTAAATATTGTGAGAGCTACTTAAACACCAATCCAGTGTTTTTACATCAACCCTAAATCAAGAGATGAATGCAGAGGTTTCTCTTGCAGAGCTAACAGGGAATGTTCTCAGAATGTTTTCTGAAAGTGTTCTCCAAACATTCTCACAGCAACAATAGTAAATTATTACATTTCCAGAACTTTTAAAAGTTACTTTTAATGTTTTTGTTGAAATGTTAGAGTCGTAACGCTATTAAAACATTAGCTGGGTAGCTAGTGTGAGAGTGAGCAGCGGTTTCAGCTCCCGGGCAGAGCGATGTAAGATTGATGCTGGTGTCACCGGTAGGAAGTGTGTACAGCTAGGCCTCATTGAAACCCATGTCCTCCAGCGCCGGCACAGCTGGACGCCGCACAGTTTGGCAGGCAGATCTCAGAGAGGAAGAGCTTTAATGGTGAGAACCAATGCCACAGCAAAGAGTTCCCATCATGCCTAAAGACCATGGTCTGCTCAGACATGGAGCCTCTGTTCTCAAGAACTTCATCTGATCGCAAAGAAAACAGAAAGCATGCTTTAAACAGAAAGAGTTGTGTGGAGATGAAGGACACCAGCAATATGTCCCATCCTGCAAGTACAGATTCGCTCCATTGCACCACACAACACTCAGTATTACCCCATAATCACACCTACATACAGTCATTTCTGTGGTCATTCTTTTGCATAGCGACCAATTCAGCATTCTGTCAACTAAATGTACATTTCTTTTGGTTTTATTGGAAGAGTCAAACACAATTTGCCATCCATTTAGACCTTTTTCAATTCAGAAGAACTTTGAAGGTACAGAGTCAAAGGTACAAACTACAGCCGTACCACTAGTTTACATGCATGGAATCACTAACTAGAGATATGAATTGGGTTGGAGTTTAAGCGGTTAAAATGTTACCCAAACATGAAATTACATTTTACCAAAAATCACAATGAGCAATTATTCATAGTATTACAACAACAACAAAATCAAACAAAAAATCAAAATCCACACACACAATCCCTGCCAATAACAACACAACCTAATGTGTTTTTAATATATTAGACCTTTCCCCTCTCCTAACCTCACTTAAAAACACAAAACGAGACCAAGAACATGGATGTTGACAGATCAGAGGCATTAAAACAATAAATTCTTCCTTTATATACAACAAAAAATTCACAGGAAACCATTTCCAATGCTACCCTCAGATCCGATCCCACACTATGGCATGGATCTCAGTGAACCATTGAGCCTCAGCGAGTAGACACCGCGTGCCGTGTCACTCAGCTATCAATGAACTGTGAACGACTGGGCCGAATGGACAAGCTGTCATCCAACAGGAGGCGCCAACACAAACAGAACCAATCCCAAGCCTGTCACCACAACACTTTGCAATATCTTCACTCGCGGCTTAAAGCTCCTACTAAAAATGGTTTTAAGGGGACGGTATGCATTAGGCAACATGCAGATTTTGACATGCAAGGTCTGACAAGGAAAAACATCTCCAGATCTCTAGAGTTTAGAATCATGTATGTTCAATCACGGAAAGTTCACCTGATTAGATGAAACCGTAAGCTAAGTTAGCATGGAGTTTGCTAATACTGGACTGCAACTCACGTGAGGTTTCACACCTGTGTACACGGTATATGGTGGTGGTAGATTTCAACACAGCAAGGGTTGCAAAAACATTAACAAAGCGAGATAACTCCCTCAGACGGACTCAGTCTGGCCTCGTCCAACACTTACAATCACGCCTACAGAAACAAGTGGCCCATTTGCTGGACATTGTTGATATTATTGGAGGGTCTCAGGGGTCTCACGTTGAGCCCGGCCTCCACATCCTGACCGGTTTGATTCTTTTGTACACCCTCCAACCTGCGTGGCCGGGGACTTCCAGAGGCGAGGGAAGATTTATGAAGCACCCGTGACCGGGTTTAACCCCCGCCGCCTTCCACCGAGAGGATTCCTTTTCAAAACAATAACATCCAGACCCGGGCCTCCTCTGGGACGAGCTGCAGCGGCGCTGATCCGATACGTTTGCCCTGACGACTACATGCTAAACGTACACAACCATCAAACCCTCAGCGGTCGACACTGAAGGGTCAACACAAACACTGGCTACTGACTAACAATCAAAAATGTAGTTAGGGGAACATTTAAAAAAACATTTTTACTTACATTTAATTCACATTTAATTACAACACTCCCAGTGTCACTGGCCAGTATGATACAGGTCCAATTAGACAGAATTTATCTTGGAAACAGATAACGCTCTCATTAAACCCACCAAGCAAAGTTTCCAAACATTTTGTCCAAAGTCTTCCATGAGGGATAAGGAGAGGGAATTAGGGATTTGAGGGAGATGTTTCTCTTCTGATCCAAAGACCTGCAGGACTTGTAATTAATCTCAAGACGTCACACATCTCAGGAGTTACAGACGCAGCCCTGAGCCAAACCAATCACCACAGAGCTAATGACGCCAAACGCAGAAACAACCTTACTGAGTTACTGAGGGAAAACTTCTGAGGATGAAATAAAACATCTATTTAAAACACACAAGAACTCAATTCACAGACAGATAAGTTGAATATACTTTTATTTTCCATTTGACACATTTTCTTTAAAAGCTGCAATCTGTAACTTTCATCTCTCTGTCGCCATCTCTGTT
Organism: Yasuhikotakia modesta; assembly: GCA_036877545.1. Lineage (NCBI taxonomy): Eukaryota > Metazoa > Chordata > Actinopteri > Cypriniformes > Botiidae > Yasuhikotakia > Yasuhikotakia modesta. Next base: position 11,443 of record JBAJNP010009793.1, on the reverse strand, counting down.
TGAAACATGAAACTCCAGGTCACTCTACATATATTACATAGAGAGAGTGAGTTACAGAGAGAGGGAGAGAGAGAGCAAACAGATTTACCGCTGCTGTCAGCGAACCGGCCACATCTAATCCTTCCCTCACCGACTCCACAACAACAACATGAGTGTGTGTGGTGCCTCAGAATATGTTTACTGAGTGTATGCTAGCGATGATACGCCATAATCAAACAAGCCCCACAATCTGTGCTCCATTTCAAAAACATCAGGAGTCTCTGTTTGCTGTAACACAACATCTTGCAGACGACGTCTAACTCTCTGAATTGCACATAAGGGACCGCAGCTATTTTAACACACTGCTCTGACTACAGTAAAAAAAACTCAGGCATAAAAAGATCCAGAAGGCCATTAGCCTAGTCCAGGCTAAACCATAAACCTCGTCTGGCCAACGGTGCCAAACCAGCGACTGTGTGGTCGGAAACAACCTCGCTACGGTGGAGCGCGGCATCGCTAGAGGAAGACATGGAAAGACCAATCGCCACCAAGAGCTGCAATAACGGTTTGCAGGCAACTGGAAAATAAGGCAACGTGGAAAAAATGCGACAGAGGATGACAGAAGAGGGCTGACTGGACGCATGCAAACAGCTGCAGCAACATCTGTCAAAACCAGAGACTCTGATGTAAACATGAATTTCCAACAATAACAAACAGCTAGAGTGAAAAACACAAACGCGTCTTAAAATTAATCCTCAAATTAGTTTTGAAGTGGTTTGAGACAGCTGGTCAACTGAACCGTGTTCGATACTCAAAATGTGTACAAGTGCTCAACATGTCTCAGGTTTAACACGCTGGCAATATCTCCACACTTTTCTTCCCAAGTTCTTGACCTGTGTAAGAAAAATGAATTTCATAAAAATGATCAAAAAAATGTTACGGTTTTACAACGGCACTAATTAGGGGCGGTTTAGTTTTATGGTGGTCATATTTCTGCTGTTATACTCTGAAAATTGTTTTTCATGTTAAAATAAAGATTTATGGTTTTTAAGCCCCAAAAGAACAGAGTTTCAGATGAAAGCTTGCCTGCGCTAGATGAATGAAAACGATGTATGAAAACTTGGAGATCATTAGCTAAGAACTGTGAAACTACAGTTTATAAAGTCATGAGGCTGAAATAACAAAGACTGACATGTGGTTTAATGACAGAAGTTTGTTTCAATACAATTTCTTTGCCATTGGCAGGTGTGGACATTTTGGACAGTGATTTTAACACTTGATAACAGATCTGTGACGTAACAACACTAAATTATTTTAAATATCTGACATTATTTTATCAGCTCAGTAATAACATCACCTGTTTCTGATTCTCACACTTCAAACAAGAAAATCTCTATGTCTGGGTTATTTTTTGCCATCAGAGATGGATTATAATTCAGCACTGTCCAAAAACAGAATCAGAACCGAACAGACCTAGACAAATAACAGGAATAAATTCCTGCAGGTTCAAACAGAACAAATTGGACTCAGAAGATTTCTGACAGGAATGACATGTCAGACTTTCAGGGCAGGAAGTTTGGACAATGGATAACAGACACAAGCACCTTATCACTGTAAGGGTTCGAGTGAAGCCTGGAGAGACATCATTAAAAACCAGCCTGCCATCATATCAGCTGTAAAATGGAAGGAGTTAGTGTGCTATATGGCTGGCATACCGCATGCTTCAGAGTTTGTTTTTACACAGGACCTGGAGACAACACCCCGGCCTATGACACTGTGTGCTTGTTGTGTAACCAATGAGAGCAGGGGCCACAGTATTGTGCAACTCGGACAAACATGTTATCTGGATGTTTTGGTTGTCTGTGTAATCAGGGAGGTAACATTGCGGTTTGGTTAATAAAAACTGCAGCTTTCTTCTTCTCAACCCTACTGGGATCTGCTTCCACCAGTCTTTTGATCCATCATCTGAAGAGAGAGAGAGCTGTCGAGAAACGCATTTACAATTTATGGTAACACAGTATGTTTACAGCCGCGCTGTTGTACAACGGTCACTGCTGAAAAATTGCACAGAATTCAGAAATTACAACTGGGGCAGTGTTAGCATCTGTTTGGACGCATGTCTTGTGACTCTTATGCTGAACACATGCGTCTTCTGCAGTTTCCTACATCCTGACAGATTCATATTTTCGTTGCATTGCACTCACGACAGACGCAATTTCTACATCTAGAGAGCTGACAGGATCGAACCCAGTTCTCTCAATGTTTCTAGAAAAGTTCTGCCTGCGACGCTGGTGGAACTTTTGTTAGCAATATGTATTGAAAAGGTTTATCTTAAGTGGTTAGTAGAACATTTTAAAAACATTATAGGATTTTAAAAGGTTTAAATAACGTTCCTCTAACAAATAGTGCATTTGGCAGGAGATTCGCATACCGTGAGCGAACCGATGAAACCAGTAGTATCCCATGTCCACACCGAGGAACGCAAGCCACCACGTCCAGACCGAATCCCATGGAAGCTCCAACAGTCGGAAGTTGTTCCAGATGTAGATATAAGCCGACAGCTCCAAACTTCTTAAAAACAGCCTGAAACACAGAAAAACAGCCGAGTTAACTCAAACACACAGCGAGTTAACCAGCAACATGTCATGAAACCTACCTGATGGATAATTCAAAAAGGTAATATAAAATCAGACTGGTTTTGCTCTGCTGCGTTAAGCAGTTGTGACTGTTTCACTTCATGTTGTTCATTTAAAATAAATTCACTATCAAAATGACAATCTTTAGGGTTTTGCATTCTAACACATTTTGAAGGTTGTACAACAAAACTTTAACCATTGTAACTGTTTGTGTGGACTGTAGATTGGGAAGAGTTTAGTTAGTGAAGGTCATGTTGACTCACTGAGGGAGACGTGACATCATCCCGGCTGAAACAGATGTGATGAAGTCATTGATCTTCATGTGAGGGCGGTTCGTCTGTAACCAACCCAACACCATCTCCAGAAACATCAGACCAATGAAAAACGGCGTGGCCTAACACACACACACACACACACACAAACACACACACAGATAGACACACACAGATAGACACACACAGATAGACACACACAGATAGACACACACAGATAGACACACACAGCGTAAAACCAGCTGTAAACAAAAACAACATTTGGCATCGCTATTCTGACAGCCTAAAAATGCGTGTCAAACTAAGTGTAAAACTTCAGCACACAGGAGACGACTGTCAAAGATTAAACAGTGTTATGCTCCAACATACACCAAACATCAGATTGTGCTCCTATCATTACTGTAACTCAATATATAACAGAACCAGTTATGTTCACATTTTAAACACCAAACAAAAAGAAAACAGGTATTAGCTGGAAACTAACATATTTTGGGATTGTGAAGACCAACACTGAAGTCTTAACACTTGTGCAGAAGCTGTTTGTAAGCTCAGATCTCATGACATTTGTGTCACAGATGTTATTTTTTCTAGCTTTCTTGGCCAGTTTTAGGATTTTTTATTAAAACTTTTGTTTAAGGCAAATAAAACTCTACAAACGCTTAAAACATTCTCACTGAATTGAACTGTAATGTGAACTAATGGAAGAAAATGTATAAAACATCTTGCTTAAACTTCAAAAACACAGACATGTCTAGATGTCTATTCAATGAAATGTTACAGAACTAAAACACTTTAAATAACCAAGTATTAATGCTATTGCAATGTCTTAAAACTAGAACCAAGATGTTTTAAAATAACATTTTTGTTACTTAAAGGAAACATTAGGAAAACGTTCTTACACCCTAAAACTGTGTGCATTGTCTCAATCACACACATGAAGTTCTGAAAAGGTTCTGCAGGGGTGTCTGAGGCGGCGGGTTAACAAGTGTGTTTGGGACAGAATTACAACAATTAGGGTTCCTGCTGTGCAGTTAATTGCAGTTTCTCCATTCATGTGTTTATGGAGGCCTGTTAAACTCTGAGTGTTTCACCTCAAATAACAAACACGTGGTTCAGCCCAACCCAAAACACACTCATGGGTCCGATAAAGCCTGAGACGCTACAGAACCCACCGATGGGCTTGTGGTGACCTGAGCAGGTGGTGGAGTCATTTAAGAGTGATGTCCAGTGTTTATAACTCACACCATTACAGTAAATCCTCAGAATTCATTTGTTTTCAGTAAACATAGGGTGGCGTTAACTTTCATTTAAAAGTGTTATTAACGCAGTTTTATCAAACCCCACAAGGCCACAGTTACAGATGTTTTGTACATTAGAATGCACTGAATAAATGAAGTAGCAAACATAAGACATGCTATCACTGTTTAGACAACATGCACACAAAGCTGCACATCTCAGAGACCAATGCATTAATGCTAAACTCTATTATGCATCCCTACAACTCAACACAGTATCTCTCTTTCTGTAAACAGTTCAGTGTCTGTTTCTGTGTGTTGAGTAACATGACTGTTGAGTAACATGACTGTTGAGTAACATTAACAGTAATGTTGAGTAACAGTAACGTTGAGTAACAGTAACGTTGAGTAACAGTAACGTTGAGTACCATTAACATTAATGTTGAGTAACATTAACAGTAACGTTGAGTAACAGTAACGTTGAGTAACATTAACATTAATGTTAAGCACCATGACTGTTGAGTAACATTAACAGTAACGTTGAGTAACAGTAACGTTGAGTAACATTAACAGTAACGTTGAGTAACAGTAACGTTGAGTAACATTAACAGTAACGTTGAGTAACAGTAACGTTTAGTAACATTAACATTAATGTTGAGTAACATTTACATTAATGTTAAGCACCATGACTGTTGAGTAACATTAACAGTAACGTTGAGTAACAGTAACAGTAACGTTGAGTAACAGTAACGTTGAGTAACATTAACATTAATGTTAAGCACCATGACTGTTGAGTAACATTAACATTAATGTTAAGCACCATGACTGTTGAGTAACATTAACATTAATGTTAAGCACCATGACTGTTGAGTAACATTAACATTAATGTTAAGCACCATGACTGACACTCACCTGATTGACATATTGCGGCACTTCTCCCACAGTGGCGAATAAAGACTCGTTGGGCGTCATCAGACTGAACATCATACGGACGCCCTGAGACGCGCTGACCCCGTTCAGACCCGCCATCGCATTAACCGGATGCCGCTCGCGTTCAGACCTTTGAACGTCTGATCGATGGATGACGCCGGCGTGACGTCATCACGTAACGCTTAATTCATTCTAATGCGTTTTATACTTTAATGTAAATAAATGTTATTACAGCAAACTTTTGCATTTGTTAGTTTTAGTTAAAGGATGTTAACAGACGAAAAATGTGTAAAAATATTCTGATCAACGTTATGTCATGTTGGCAAATGCATTACCTGAATGTTACTGAAGGTTTCACCCACAATATTAATAATACTTAGTTATTAATAGTGTTAAAACATGGCTTGTCCATACTAAAGTGACATACAGGGCTCGCCAATGCTCTTAAATTGTTTAAATCAAAACCATTTCATTCATTTGTATGATATTTTGTAATAATTTCAACATTTAATAGTATGTGGGTTCGGTAAGAGGTCCAGAAATCTTGTTTTTCTGTGGTTTCTTTAATCAGAGTGAGTTTAAGTTTAAGTGATTGTTTTGGCCTGATGCTCAGAATGGCTGTTTATGGCACATGTGTTTTCATTAGAGTCTGAATGCAGCCTCACTGCGATGGCAGGACTGAGTGCAATGATTCAGATGTGATTTTGTAATGGGATACGAGGGTCCGCTGGCTCACCTCTGACCCGCCTGCAGGAGAAACTGAGGTTAGCATATCCGACATCCTAAACCACATTTGATGGCTTATTCATAGAAGCTCCTCACGTAGAACTGACATATTTCAGCCTCTTAATCGTGGGGATGAGAGACAGACACTCACAGTTTCTCTAACGTTCATCCAAAGTGATTTCAACTTGCTGAGAGTTAATAAAATGCTTTTAAGACATTGGATTAACATCAACAGTGGTGAGGGGGAAATAAGATTAACTGTACATTCTTAAGAAACTCAAACCAAGCAACATAAGAAAGGTTTATTGTTAAAGCATGTGGAAACCTGTGCATATAAAACAGCCATGAGATCTTTGGGACATATTTAAAATACATCATATTAGCTGCAATGGGCTGAGCCCTTATATCATCATTTCACCTCAAAATTATACAAAAACATACAGTAGAAATGAATTAAGGCACAGAATTCAACAGTGCAAATTAAAACACGCTTTCATCCAATCCAGGATCAGAATGGAATGTCTCATGACCAGATCTGACCAATCAAATCCGGGCATTTTAAAGGGCTTATTTACTGGAGAAAATATCCACACCTGACAGATCTCACACGTGTCTCTTAAAGAGAACAAGTGTCTCTGGTTTAGCCAATCAGAAAACAGAATGACTGTTCATCAGTCATATATAAGCATTTGTGTTTCAGATTTCCTGTAAGTTCTGGAGGGTGTGATTGTGAAACGTTGCTCACGCCACGGCTACATTTTAAACATTTGTGTAAACACTTTTGCAGCCTGTCTGAATACTAGCAGGTAACTTTCTCATTACGAATCTTCATGCCAAAGTAGGACAGATATTGTGTGTCATTCATTCACACAGAATGCATCAGTCCTGTATGCGTTTGGATGTGTTTTTGAGCTCTGTCACCCTGTGCTTCCCTGTTTCCATGTGTCCTGCACTCCTTGTTTCCTCCATTTGTAGTGAACCTCACATACTCCCCATGCCTGACCTCAGAACAGTTTTTAAAGGTCTTCACGTATCATAAGTGAGTGTGTTCAGAGCTGTGGTCGCTGTCATGGCTGTCCTCGTTCATGAGCGAGTCTGGCGTGTGGTGGAACGCAGCCAGGTTTGAAAACTCGGAGGGCAGCAATGTCCCCTTTTTAATGTTCACCTTTTCTCTCGCTACCGCCGCCTGCTGGCATCCTTTCACACGCTTCCACTTCATTCGGCGGTTCTGAAACCAAACCTTCACCTACAACAAAACAAAGACGTGTGGGTTATGCACACAGCCAAGACGAGCAAGATGATACAGCTTCAGTAAATTAGTTTGCATGCAGACCCTGCTGGAGCCCATGATCTGTTTACTCTGGCTGTTGGCAGAACCAAAAACTCCAGAAAGCCAGTATCCCTCTATCAGGTGCAACAGCACCATACGATCAGATAACCGACCTGCTATTCCACGGCTCCACAGTTTGGAATTATGTTTCTCTGAAGAACTTTGGGAAATGAGTGGCAACATGGCCTCCAACAGTCTGCTGCTATTTTCAGACCAGCAATAACAGCCTGACAAACCGGCCCCAACTGCTCTGTGGCATCAAATGTTTCTGTCTTTTCCACACGAGAACGTTCAGAGCCGCCATTAACGTTTCCCAGAATGATGATTTAGCTGTTTCTCAAGCGGTCATTACAGTGAAAGTAAGATCTGCTGGGGAACTGGCCATCACACACTTCAGTTTATTCCTGACTGAGTTTAACGCTGCAGAAACGCACATAAATAAATGAATAGTTTAACCACTAACTATTCTACAAATGAAAGTGAAAGCAAAAGTTTTACACCTTAATTTTACATTTTACAATAAACACAAGGGGAAACACACACCAAGGCGTAAGATATGTACAAAACTTTAAGTGGGTTTTGAAGATTAATGGCATAAGTCTTTAAGTCTTTAGGATAAGATAAATGTTTGAGGATTATTAATAAACAGACAAACATCTACTGACTGTAGGTTTAGCAGCTTCACAGTGAGAGCCCAGATCTCTCCTCAGCTTCACACACAGATTGTGTTACAGGAGACGGATTCACTTACATGTCGTGTGGCAGGTTTTTATGTCCAAGCCTGAGGAATGTGTCTCTGACTGTATCATGAATTGAAACCGTAGATCACTGTACTGAGTGATTCTGGGCAAACCGCAAAGTCTGGTACAATCTGATAATAATCAACTCAAGAACTCAAAGGATTATTGAAGACGCCCAGAAGTTATGAATGATGTTTCCAAGATGATTGATGATCAACACTAACAGTGTTAACACTAAAAACATTTATATAGTAACATTAGCAGAACTAATGCTTTTTACATTATGTACTACATTAAACCATGTTTTTCCAAAGTTGTTCATGTAACATTTTAAAAAAACTTTACAGAATAAAAGTTTGAACAACTTTCTTAAACAAACAATAACATTAGTGTAAAAAACATTAGTGCAAACATTGGAAAAACGTTCTTACGACACAGCAGCTCAATTCCTTATATTTCTAGCAGTTACTAAATAGGATTATACGACAAAATAGTTACCCAGACATATTTCTTTAGCTGATAATAAGCATCACCCACAACAATTTATTAAAACTTCCTCCTGTCCCGTTACTTCACTGCAGAAACATCTGGCAAACATCAGACTCGCAGCTCCAGACAGATGACCTCACATCCAGGTAGGATTTGACCGATAAACAGGTAGGATGTGACAGATGAACAGGTAGGATGTGACAGATGAACAGGTAGGATGTGACAGATGAACAGGTAGGATGTGAGGACTCACCTGCCGCTCCGTCAGGTCCAGATTAACGGCGATCTCATAGCGCCGCAGCCGGGTCAGATAGTTGTGATGCGCGAACTCAGCCTCCAGCTCCCGGATCTGGTCTTTGGTAAACGCCGTCCGCTCCTTCCTGGGCTTGTTGCTCACGTCCGACCTGTAATTCCCGTCTTGAGACTCTTAAAAGATAAAAAGAATGAGTGAAACATTTCCAAACACAGCTGTATGAAACAGTCACAAAACCTTTTGAGGAACACATAGATGTCTCACAAGACATCTAATGTTTGTTTCCCCAGTGATGTCAAAGAAAGAGGAGAGTGAGAAAAACAAAGACTTACTGTTATTTAAATCTGTTCCCCTTATAATGGTAACGTTTTCATTTGAGTTTTAATGGATCAAAACAGTATTGGAGATTTGTGTAAAAGACATGTTCTTAGTTTATTTATCTCAAATGTTTTACAAGCGTCTTTCATTGGCAGAGTTTTCATTGTTGTGTTTTAATAATTGTCTCTGTCAGTTACACTGAATTACTTTGCCTGTAGTTACATTACTGATGTGTGACAGAACATGGATGCATATATACAGTAACATGTGGTTATTGCAAACGCTGGATGGGAACTCAGTTGTCAAATTACAATCTGAACAGGAAACAGCAAAGGTCAGTAAGGAAACGTCAGATTAGACGGGACTGTACCAACATTCCCCAAAACCATGTCTGCCTCTGTTGTTTTGACACACCAGGAAGTTTTTCTTTAGTTTGAAATAAAGAAAATCTTTCACTTATGATTTTGAATGCTGTGCCTGACTTTTAAAATGACAGCGCAGGGCAGCAAAGATTTGGGGCTAATGTTTCTGTGGGCAGTAAAGCGCTAATCCGGCTGCTGACTGGAAACCCAGCTGTAAATCATGAGTTCTCCATGAGTTCCCATCTGCATGTGAGCAGAGGCCTGTTCTGCCCCTACAAAACTAATGTGACACGTCTAGAAAAGATCATTTAAACACCACAGCTTGTGTGAGTCGCTTTTGGTTTATGTGTCAAATCGCTGCTGTCTCTCATGGCTATAAACACGTGCCACACTGGTATTAAATGGCTTAATTTTCAGGGTGAGATTTGCCCATGACAGGTGATGGTGACTGAGTTAAAATCAGAGAAAATACAACATTTAAAATTAAACTTATTAAATTTATGTTCAATGATCTTAAATGATTTAAAATGATTGTGTAGTTCATGTTTATTCTGTAATTCCCAAAAACAATGAATCCAGAAAAATGTGTTTTTTGGACTATATTGTATCGCTGAGCAGAATTTTCTGTGTGTGCATTTATTTGAAACCCATTAAACACAGAACCGTCCCTCAGCTGTGGCACAAACGGCAGCTTAAGATTTCAGGCGACGTGATCCGATCACCCTCGAGTGATTTCTAGCGAGTCTTTTTTAGATCTAGTGAGTAAAGTTTCTGTGTGTCAGACTGTAAAGAGATTCACTAAATGTGGGTCTGATTAAAACTCAGAAACGCACGTTTACTGCGGCTGAACGCTGCCACTGTAGAGCGAGAAAAACCAACACAAGCGGCTGTAAGAGAACAAAACTCAACGTTCAGTTACACCACAGAAATTAGGCCTGAGACTCAACTTTATCTGTCTAAAAAACAAAGTACTGGAAAAAAGGCTGGAACAATTTCAGCTTTCAAGAATGATTTTAAACACTGCAGTTACAAAGAAAAAATGAGTTTTTTAGTCACACACTGTGGCTTTATTAGAGAAACATGAATGTCATTCAAGCACACATGAAAAAACATGCTAGGCTGATGTGTTTTTTTACCCAAACCAACCATGTGTTGCTTTGTTAGATATGAAGCTAGTGCCTTCATTTATATCTGTGCACATGCTATGAATAAATCAGACAAATTCATTCAAAAATATGAATGAAAAATATGAAAAAATCCTCCCATTGATTGATTCTTATTTAAATTTTAATAAAATAGTCTTTTATCTTTAGTTTTATTAAAAATGCAAATACAGTAAAAAAACCTTTAGATTCTTAATCAAATGTTAACAAAGTTTTGTGGAGTTTTTTTAACCACAGAGAGTTCAGGATGCAAAGTTCAGGATTTCATACGCGATATAAAAATGGTCGTATCACAAAAAACAGCTTTTCCTGATCATGTTTTTCCAGTGTAATTATTTTAAGTGATTGTTTACATACAAGCGTATGTTTAGTTCACTGGTTTTAGAGTGAAAGTGACTCATGAAGAGAACAGACAGAGGTCACAGTCGTGCTAAACATTTTTGTGTCATAATTTAGTTTCATCAACAGTCGTTTGTAATTATTTTAACATTATTTAAGAATTAAAGAAAGAAAGCAGCATATTCTGAACCCAACATTTGTTCATCTAAAGCTGTGGTTCTCGTGTGGAACCAAACTTTGTTCTAAAGGACAAAATGTTGTTAAAATTTTCTTTGAACTAACATGATGGTAAAAGTCTATTTTATGATCTATTTTACACGGTGTTTAATTGATTTTTGACAGTGGTGGCAACTATTCCAGAGAAAACAGAAAAGTTTTTTTATCGCCCCTCAGATATTTTTATTACACATCCCACTTTTTGCAATGAATTGTAAACTTTTAATTAACCTTTCTTAGCAAAATCAGGAATAAATGAACTTTAATTTAAACATAAACAACTGAAAAAATAAAATCTGTTCTTGCACAAACATATATCTTAGTTCTTCTTCTCTTTTAAAGCAGCACAGGCGCCCGTGTCCTAATTCTCAGACCATGGCTTCATTATTTTACCACAAGTTTTTCTCTGCTTGCCAAAAGAAAGAAGAGATGAAACGCAGAATGAGGATAAATGC
>JBAJNP010009792.1:0-11307 GCA_036877545.1 Yasuhikotakia modesta | reverse complement strand
ACACACACATACACATACACACACACACACACACACACACACACACACACGCATGCATGCATGTTGTTGTTCTGTCTGTAATTGCAGACAGAATGTGATCGGATCAGACGTACATAATACAGAACAGAAACACACATCATGAAATCGTTTGAATATTTATGGAAATTTAAAACAATTGTTAACAAGAAAAACTGCATGAACTTTGGAGCAGAAATGATATTAACTGCAGCTTCACAGCGTTAATGAATGAAACCTTTTACCCTAATGTTGTTTTTCTGTGAAACACATTATTTTTCTGAGAGATTTGCGAGAGAAATGCCCTTAAGTCTGAAGAAATGAATTCACTGAAGAACACAAGCACTCTCGCTCTCTCACTCACTGTGACTTGGCTAAACAAAACTTAACACCATTAACCTCTGAACGGCCTTGTGGGATATTTACTCTTTCATCTATCGCTCTCCTTATCCCTCGTTCATAAATATTCATCTCTCTAATAGAGTTTTTCACAGTGTGAGTCCCGCTAATCCTTATGACCCCACTCAGCACGACAGGGCAAACGGACAGAGAGAGAGACTGAGAAAGGGAGAGAGACACAGAGGCAGAGATAAGACGCTCACCGATGATGTAGGTTAGCAGCAGAGCTAGAGTTAACGTGATGGCGCTGGCGCTCAGAGCCGTGCATTTCCAGTTACAGCAGCGGTACGGTTTGCTGAAGGAGAAGAGCGGCCTGGAGAGGGTGGTTCTGGGTAGAGGCCTCGGGGGCGGGGAATACACTGTGCTCGACGTCAGCGGGTAATTTTGATTGGCTGCGTTGAAAATGGCCGACGAACCAGAGCCGTGCTTGAACAGGAAGTGCCTGTTAACAGGAAACAAACACGTGATTTTGTATTTGATTTGTCAAAAAAATTCGCTTAACACATTTAAAAACAAAATATACCTGGAAATCAGCCAGATGAGAGAGAGAGAGAGAGAGAGGGAGAGAGAGAGAGGGAAAGAAAAAGAGAGGGGTGAGAAAAACAGGTGTAATCTAACTGTGTGATCATTCTTATTTGCTTTGTTTTACTAATTGGAGTCATTTGCTCTCACATGCATTTCATTACAGATATTTAGAGATTAATGAGGCGGTATTAATAGATAACATGCCTTACATTCATTATGAGATTAATCACACTGAGAAGTTCATTCTTACATTCATTTAAAGGTGCCCAAAACAATCTCTCACACTCATCCGGCGTCTGAGGGCTTAAAAACTCTCTCACCTCCATAATGCAATTTAACAGGAAACTCAAACAAAAATGTCCATAACGGATTGATCAGAGGCTGAAAAGTGTCCATTCTGAAATAAAGGCTGAGTTTGCAGTGGACTGTAGAATTTCTCACCATGCTGACGCTCAAATTTAAGAAGCTTTTTGGACCAGGCAGTGGAAACTGAAGATCAGATCTCCACACGCCATAATGAAAATCCTTTACTGTCAAGTCTATTGTGATTTGTTATTATTACTGCAACCTTTACATGTCATTTAGCATCATTATAGCTTAAACTATTGGCAGGATTTCTTTAATGACCATCTTAAAGAAATGTTCAAGGATCTGTTTGGCTTTGTTTAGCAATAACATGCAGCTGTTTCACTGAAGCTATTTTGAATAAAAAAATCTTCTCACTCCTGTGATCAGGGAGCGTGTGTTTAGTTTTCTTTGTTGTCCAACTAAAGAGACTAAATGACAAAAGCAAGTAGCCACAGACACACACAATGAATAAAACTGAAAACGATGCAATTGAAATTATAAAATAAATACTAATAGTGAGAAAAACACAGATTTAACACACAAGGTTTGGTGAATTTGTTTACAGCATCTTACAGGGATGCAGTACAGAGAAAACAAGCGTTTAAATGAGCGTAAAGTCTAAGACGAGTCCTGAGATGCCTTTAAAAAAGAGAAACTTAATTTCACACTTAAACACGCAGAACTAATTCTATCTTTAGTTACTGTAGAACAAATAAATAACAATTATCACTCCAAAAAAAAAAGAAAATGAGCAAAACGAAGGCAGAGAGAAACACAGAGACAGAAGGAGAGAAAGAAAAGAGCAGGTGAGAACACAGGAGATCACAGCTTTATAAATCACAATTGTACAGTCTCAAAATAAAGATTATATTGTACAGAAAGCTCCTTAAATCTGCTCAATGGAAAAAATCTCCCATCGCAGTGTCTTGTTTTTACACAAACGCTTCTGACAAACTGTGAATCAGCCACATAAAAAACATCTCTGTATTTATACTGAAGCATGAGATGTTACGTGAAACAAATATAACACTTTATATTTTTGTTATGAGAATGTTTTAAAATTGTTCATTATAGCTTATATATATATATTTATATATGTGAACTTTGTGCCCCTATACAGTCAATCTCCTCATCAAGGCAGCTTCATTTCCTCCATCAAAGCAGAGATATCCACCCTTCATCATTTATTCATTTTTCCATTTCTCCCTTTCAAAAGAGTAGGTCAACCCCTAATCTTCATCATCATCTTCATCACTATCATATCACCCAAACACAGGCAAATTCTTTCATCCTCTCAAAAACACAACACATTCATTTCACACACTTTCTACTATCCAGCTTTAATCACAAATAAATCGAATCCTTTATTTGAAAGTTGCCTTATTTAAAACTGTGTTTCATAATTGAGAGATTGTGAGTGCTTTAGTGCAGGTTTAAAAATATCCTTTTATGGTCCTCATAAATCATCCGTATCACTTTCACTTTACATCTAATAATGTTTACAGGCTCATGTGAGGGTCACACAACATAATTCACCTGATACAAACACAATAAAACCCAAACAATGTCCCCACCAGTGAAGTGAAATACAACTGTGTGTGTGTGTGTGTGTGTACTGTAGGTGTGTGTGTGTACTGTAGGTGTGTGTGTGTACTGTAGGTGTGTGTGTGTGGCATCTCACCTGGTCTCCAGCGGTATGTTGCTGTTCATTGCCCAGGAATTGTGCATCTGTCCATTGTCATCCTGACCGGATTTGTTTCCGGAGTCTGCTGGCTGGCTCCGGGCGGGCAGCGTGCTTCTATGCGCAGCATCCGCAGTGGGAGCCGGAGCAGGCCGGGCACAGGTGCATGAGTGGGGCGGGGGAGGAGGGGGGGGCAGGGGTCGGAAAGTGAACTGGCCCCCGGGGCTGGAAGGCAGATCTTAAAGAGATAAAAACAAGACAAACGTCATTATAATGTTTCGGTCTTCAGAAAACCTTCTATTTTCTTGTCAAATCCTTTAGTAACATTTTACTTTAAGTCAGTATGTAAAATGAGTTACAACTAAATTCTTTATGAATTTCATGCCCTACAACACAACTTGTATTCAATGACTTTTTTTTAGTTTAAAACATAAAGCTTTAAAAAACATGATCAACACCCACTTTCATGAGTTATATAACGTGTTACGTGTCATAATTCATTATAGTGTTTTAAGCTCATCCAATTACCTTTTCCAAGATGATAACACAAATAAGACAAATAAGAGAAAAACTCAGCTGAAATAAAACAGTTCAATAATCTATTATATAATCATAACAGAGAGATTCATGGTTATTTTGAACAGTTACACTTCACTGCTCTTTTTAACTCTCTAACATTAATTTTTGTTTATTAAAATGATTCAGTCTTAAATGTAATTCTATTATTTTAAATGTCTTTTTTACACATAAAACAAGGATGATTCATCAGAGTCATTTTACACAAAGAAATGTCATTTTATTTATCGATTGAGGGAAACATTTATATACCTATTTGTATATGTATATATATGGAACATATAATGAGTATCTTATATAATAAACATCTGCATGTATACATGTCACAAAATCATTTTTTCGAATGATTAAAAAGACGACTGTATTCTACATACAAGATTAAAGTTTTTACTTTAACTGTAACTAAATGAGCTGTGAAAACATCTGAACTCCACAGAGACGCTGTAAGAGCACAGAAACTTCATCTGATCTTCAGCGCTTGAACGAACGCTGCTTTTCTATCGAAGCACACAGACTCACAGCTGAAGTCACAGCGCTGGAGAACAACACGCGAGGACACAAGCTCACAAATCATCTCGTCCTTCTGTTTTCATTTCATTCACTCTGATGGAGGCTATCTGTTCTTTCTACATTATTCTCATCCTCTCACTTCTCATCTAATCTTCTCTGAAAGCCAAAATGACTTCCTAATCTGAGAGGAACACTCTCTGTTTGGAGATTTGAGGAACACAAAGCCCTACATTTCATTCTCAGTGAATGGACACACACACAAAGGCAGCAGTCAGACACATTCAATTATCAAAGCTCTCTCTTAAAGCTCCTCTGCTCTTCATCACCTCACACACAAAACACTCTTCAATTAACACTCTTTAAAACTATTCTACACTCCCTTACGAGACAAACACACACGTTTACTTATCTGTCTGAGTGGGGACATTCAATTTCTATTTTTACAAACTAACCCTAACAGAAAACTGAACTCTTCCGATTTGAAGAACTTTATTTACTTCACTTCATAACATTTTTACAAATGATGACATCCCTAAAATAAGATTTTGCTCAGAGTGGTCAGACACACACACACACACCATACTAACTTAAGCATGCATTAGATTTTAAGATTCCCCTGAACTCCATTACCCAATGCAATTAGAAACACACTGTACTTCACGTGACTGTGGGCTTGAGAACAGCATTGATTTAAATCAGGTTTGCTGATTGAATTAGTCTGTCTCTGATCTGTGGGAATGTAGGATGTTTAAGATGCTGTAAATGCAACTGAAGATAATGTCATTAAAACACCATCAGTCATCGATCCGCAGCAAATAAAATACACACACATTTTCCTCTGTAATACATCAGCGCATACAGGAACACACACACCTGTATGTACACTTACACACACACACACTCACTCTACAATTACCAGAAATTAACTCTACATCTATATAGTGTAAATGTATACGGTGACAACATGAGATCTGTAAATGTGTGTGAGAGAAAAGTGTCCCATTCACACACAGTAACACACAAACAAACCTCTGCATACACACATAAATCTAACACACGTGATCAAACACATGCACACACACGTCACACGTGCACATGAACACACAGCAAAGGACCATTAACCTGGTGGGTCTCCATGGCAACAGAGCCTGGCCCTCATAATCCAGTGCAAAAAGCATTGACTGAAAGAGGCACGCAAACACACACACACACACACACACAAACACACACAAACACGCACACAAACACACACACACACAAACACGCACACAAACACACACACACACACACACAGTTTTAAATGAGTGTGACACTTATTGCACTGGAGATGCCAGAATACTAACTACAAGTTATTTTTCCTTCTCTCTCTCTCTCTTTCTCTCCTTACAGAAACAAAAACCTAAGACAGGAGGAACTTATCAAGAAATTATGCAAGTTAATGTGTGTGTGTGTGAGTGTGAAATGTGAGAGAGTGTGGAAACCTTATAGCCATCAAACCATTATTAAATATCCCTCTTACTTTAAAATTACTTTAAGAAAATCAATCTGTTTCACTTATGGAAATGTACAGTTCCATCTCACCTCTTCATCTGTTACTCCCTCAAATCTTCATCTGTCAGAGGAAAGACTTTATTATGACACTTGCTCAATAGATCCGCGACAAATTCTGACAAACACGCTTCTCCTCACTTTACAGTCCACGAGACAGTCGTGTGTTTGCAGTTATATTCAAGTTTAAACTCGAATTTCTCTTATTCCCATGATTCCATAATATATTCCAAGTAACATGGTTGTTAATTTTAGACTTAGAATTTTTTTAACATTTATTACCTTAAAGCTGAAATATTATATGGGCTGTCAGCTCTGATTTCACAGGAAATGTGTTTTGGCTTCATTTGACTTGCAGATGTGGAGAACAGCATTTAAACTGCAATTCTATGTTTAAACAGAGATGGCGGTAAACAGACAAACGTTACGGATCTCAGCTTTAACTAGAGACGCTTTCATTCAAAGACACAGTGCTTTTAACTTATACAGTCTGTCAGTACAAACGCTCCCCTGACAATCAAACCCACAACCTCTGTGCTGCTAATGCCGTGCTGCACCAACTGAGTACAGAAACACTGAAAGTGTGGGTTTTGTAAACCAAATAAGACATTATTTTACATCTTCTCAGTCTCCACAGGGACGGTCTTCAAGGGAGCGCCGCTGGTTTCAGCTGAGCTTTCATCTTTGTTTACCCTCACCAGCTGGTCTTACACACACATCATAAACACACAAACACACACATATAACACACACAAATAACACACACATATAACACACCCCAGCCTCTGGAACCTCTGGAGACATATTTTGATTGCTTTTGTTAACATAACTTTCTGGTTTAATTATTTGGTGAAGGTTCAGGTTATCTTCTGACTGACTGACACGTCTCACATTTGCTACTCTGGCATTTTAGCAACATGAGGAAACTGTTAAACAATGAAACATTTGCTGCGGCGACTCACGCTGCCAAACCTCACTCCTGCTCTGCACCTCCACCCGTGCAGCAGGTCTGATGCATCGTCACACACCTGCCTGTTGCATCATTGCTCACTTGGCTGCGTTCCTGCGTTTGTGCTGATGTTGCAGCCACTGCGTTCATGCGTTTCTGCAGGTTTACTTCAGCCCTCCGGAGCGAGGGATGTGAACGATCTGTCCTCTCTCCCAAAATAAAACTTTATACAGCCTTCCTGTATGATTTACATCAGTCATTTTTATTCATATTTCTCTAACTGGTATCTGTCTTTCATTTCTTCTTTTCTTGTTTTTCTTTCCTTTACCATCCCTGTTGTTCGTACTTATTTTATCCAAAAACATGTGAACACCAATTACAGACAGATTCCTGACTAAAAAACCCAAGAGAGTAAATAAAGGAAACAGGGAATCAAACAGGGACAATGTGCGTCTATAAAGTTTGAGCTGGTTTCATTGCTCTGTTTATAGTCCTCTATTCATTGAGCTTATCAGATAAACACAGTGTATTTACAGCAGGGCTCACACACAGCAGGACACACACACAACACACACAGCGTACAGTATCTTCTGGTGTTATTCAGTAAGGAATCTTGATCCTGTCAAAAGCTGGTTATATTCACCTTTCTGTGACTTCCACTCTGTCTCTGCCTCTTTTATTAAATTCAGCCACACATCATGTTATTCTCACTGTGTGTGTGTCAGATCACATACAGCCTTCACTCCACAAACGAACCCATTAATTAGTTGCATGACTGACTCACAACCTCAGGAGGCATCAATCAAACACACACGGGACGGACACAAATACCCAGAGGAACTGAAAATAAGAGGTAAAAACTGTATGTGGAAACACGCAGATCGATTCACGAAGCTATTTACACATCTGACAGGTGTGTGTTATTGCACACTGTCTAGCAGTCATATAAAGTGTTCCAAACAAACCTTTCCAATCCCACTGACATATCCCATGATGCCTAAGGGCAGGTGATGGGGGCAGTTTGAAGGACAGAACGCTGAGTGTGTTTGTGATGGATAAACCTGAAGAAGAGATTGGGTGATTAATTTCTCTCCTCTGTAAGGCAGGAGTGAGAGAGAGTTTAGCTCATCCTCAGAGACACTAACAGATGTGAACATACAGATGTAAGGATATCCACACTTATTGCACACAGAGCGGCGACCATTTCTGACATATGCATCGTTACCTCGGTGACCTACATCTTCTTACCAGGTAACATTTTCTGGGAGCTCATCTCAGACGCTGTTTATTTCACGTTGCTTTAGAAAACAGGTCACATCAAAAACACCAAACAACAAAATATCAGACGCACACCCCGATGTGAGTAATTCCCTGTAAGTCGCTCGCAATAATGGCAGGAAACAAAGCCAGTGGCGGTTACCGACTTCGAACCGTCAGTCGCGCGACATACATATGCATCAGATCCACCGCTGTGTCAAAACACCATCACAATGACATCCAACAGTGAATCCAGAGGAGTGTGTGTGTGTGTGTGTGTGTGTGTGTGGTAGCGGCTGTTAAAGTGACAATTTGATGACAGAACATTTAACAAGCTGACAGGAGAAAGACAAGCATTATAAAGACCGCCACGCTAACAAAGATAGGAGGGATGCCACATCCACGCATAACGCTAACATACAAATGCACAGCACGCATCTCAAAAGAGCAAAAGACAATCAAACTTCACAAAAAAATGTTTCTACATAATTGACAGAAGATTCGCAGCACGGCTGAAAGATCTGCTTATTTTGTCTGATTTTCCTGTGATGAAAATGACCTTTAATGATTTGAAAGGAACGCACCATGTGAAAAAGGCACTAAACGGAATGACATGAAATGGCTGGAATTTACTGAGGAACATCTGCATCTGTGACTGACTGAAACGATCTCTTACTGCTGCCTAAGTTATAAAAGAGGAAAAAAGAGTCAAACAGGTTTATAAGCTCTGAGTCACTGAAAGAAAGAGTCAAACAGCTTAAAAGGAAGAATAATGAGGAGGAGTATTTTTAGAAAATCTAACTTTCTTTAATCAACTCTTTGAAAACTTAAGTTACACCTTTTCTTTTCATCACCTTCCAAGCCTCAGTCCCCCACAGCAAACACTCACATGCATGACAGCCTGAGGGCAGAAAACAAACACACTCACGTCTCCAGCGCTCAACATCATCAGCAGCAGTGTAGGATCACATGACCTTTGACTCCTTCACACACACACACACACACGCACACACACACACACACACGCACACACACACACACACACACACACACAACATGTACCACACAAACACACACACACACGCACACACACACAACATGTACCACACAAACACACTACATGTACCAAAAATAACAAACAGAACGTTATATGATTATCCTTTACATGGCTTTGGTTTTAAAGATTCATTATTTAATCGGTTTTAAGCCGATTAAAAGCAGGACGTGTGAGTCCAGTTTCCTCTTTAAACCCCGTCTGCTGGATATTTACTGACATTAATCACAACATCAATCAATTAACACAACAGGATTAAAGCGCCCAGGGACAGGATTTACACATGAATGTATAATGAATGGCTGCATGCTTGTGTGTTAACAAAACCTTCCTGTCCGCATGAACGCTAATTCAGAATAACACATTTTACAGACGTAAGACAACAGACAGCTGTTATTCTCTCATGTATCACGTTCACAAAAACTAATTACCGTTCACTTCCTGCATCACACTTTAAATTCAGCGAGTGTCGTCTCAGCGATCCCTCATTTCATCACTGCAAATACAGACTTAACCGTTCATCCGAGAGGTTTTTAGTAACACCAATCGCTTGTTCCAGAAGACAGAGAATCACTTGAAAACTTAAGAATTCACTCCACAAGAACCAGAAAAAATATGTATATTTTTTCATTATTACATGCTCAGTTGCAAGAAACATTTGTTTATCATCCATTTTAATGACAAATCTGACAAGTTTAGGCTGAGACACATTTGGTTTGCCGAATGTGTCAGAAACGTCTGTCACATAGGAAGCGTAAACAGACATGAAGTAATTCTTGTATCAGCAATGTAACTGAGTAATGGCACCCCAGCTAACACAGAACATTCCCAGAATGTTGGCTAACATTATTTAAAAGTTCATTATTTAACTTTCTTGCAGTAAGGGTTCTTGCAGTAATATATATATATATATATATATACACACACATAGAGAGAGAACTTTAAACATTTTTAACTTTTTTGTTACTTAATGGAAGCATTAGCAAAACGTTCCCACAACCAACCTACTCCATAACCTGCAGATCATGACCTAAAACACAGTGTATTTACACAGTACACAGTGCTGAATATCAGCAGAACATCACAGCCCACTCCTGTGATATCACATCAGATCATATCTCTGATGGTGATGATGACAGTGATAGTTAATATCACTCGCTCCGGCTGCGTTTGTTAATGTTCCCCAGCGCTCTCACTGATGTTAGCAGCTACCAGCCACACGTGACAGACAGACAGACAGAGGCTGTGGGGGCGTTGGGGATGTGGGGTGTCTGTGTTCCAGAAAGAACCATCATGCCAAGTATCTGCTACTGGAGGAACCAGAACAAAATCTGGGCCATGCATCTCTCTCTCTCTCCTTTAAGTGTCAGCTGTACGTATCAGACGCTGACTGTGTTTCCTGTGAACAAAACAACAGAAACACATGTTCTGTCTTTCTGTGAATGGCAGGAGTTTCTCCATCAAATGTCCCTTCCAAACTGGTGACAGATGAAGAGAGAGAGAGATGGAGGGAGAGAGGCAGATGGAGAAGCCAAAGAAGAAAAGAGTGTGTGATAAGGAGCTGAGAATGATAATAAATGAGAGGGTTTATTGAAAAATGAGCAGAACAAAATGAAGAATGCTGCTTATATAAATTTCTATGTGGTATAAAGTGGGTTAGTAATGCTAACCTAAAACATCTGACTTCACCAACAAGAGATGGTAGAGATTAACTCCTGCTCTTAGTGCACAAACACAACAATGTTAACAACAAACTCTGAGCAGAAAATGACAGACATTGTAAACGGTTTCAGACACCTACCAACAGACACCTCCAGTTAAAATGTAAAATTGTAAATTACTTACAGAAACACTGTTCTGCAGACAAACTTAATAAAGAGGGCAGAGAGAGAGACAGCGAGCGAGAGAGAAGGGGATACAGAAAGATTCTACATAGCCCATTACACAAGAGAGATGCATTATGCTAAAGAAAATATATAGCCTCTCACACACACACACACACACACACACACACACACACACACACACACAGCTCTCATACTGCATTGCTACATAATTACACAATCACTTGTCTCTTTGTTACTAGCGCGGTCACAGCCTTATTATTTACTATGTACACCATGACCCTAATTTGCTTACATCCAAAATAAATTGTGCTAATTTGCTTGTGCAATTTCACATCGTGGCTGATGTAGGAACTGTTCAGCACAAACACCATCTGTAAATAGACTGGATATATTTACACTGTTGCTTGGGCTAAAAAATTAAATACCAAATGCTGGACATTCACTTACTGCTGGTACTACATCATAACATGATATCATTGGATGACCACTTATATAATGTCAACCACGCATACTGCACAAAAATACAGTATATATATATATATATATAATATGAGTGAATGTGAGTCATGCATGTGTAGGACTGAATATATGATACATG
>JBAJNP010009791.1:0-17477 GCA_036877545.1 Yasuhikotakia modesta | reverse complement strand
AAAACTGAAATACTGTACACAAAACTGAAATACTGTACTTACAGTTCTCTGAGTGGAAGTCAGGAACAAACTGCTCATCGCTGTCAGGAACCTGAGCTGTGGAGACCACCAAAAATACAGGCGTTAAAATCAATCAAAAAAGAATTTACAAAAGATTTACTGTCAGAAAATGCAAAAAACAATTGAACCAAATATTATCAATCACTTTATCTTTCATTCAAAGCTTTTTAAAAGATATTTTATGGTAGTTAAGATTTATGTTTTCCTGTGGTTTATACTTTCTGCCCCCCGTGACTTAAAGATCAGACTCCACATATGTCTTTAAACCGAGTCATTTTTCTTTAACGCGCACCGTCTAAATGGACGTTGTGATTTGATGAAGGGATGGGCCGTCCATTAGGCCAGCTTGTGTCTCCCTTCATCGTCTCTGTGAAACCTGAGTTACTGCCTCTGGACAGCCTGTGACCTTCACCTCCACTTTTCCATGTGCCAGCACTTTTCCACGGGCAGCAAATCAATATCACCACTGAGTGTTGTGTATGTGTGTACACGTGTGTGTGTGTGTGTGTGTGTGTGTGTGTGTGCTCGGATCTCTTGATTACTGCTGAATTCCATCAGATGAACAATAGATGGGCTATTATTACTCTCGTCTCAAAATTTTCTCCTTGCTTCTTTGAGAATGAAGTTGAATGCACTTAGTGAAAGGAGAAGTGAGATCATTGATTCATTCATAAAGTTGCAATGTCTGCCACACCCGCGTCTCTTTAGCGAGGAACTGTCTTCGGGCGGCTAACTAACAACTAAACTGGCAAAACATCACATGCGTGTCTTATTTAAACGTACTAATTGGTGATCAATGTCAGAACACAAAAAGTTACGTCCACCGATGTTGGTGATGGATTTACTGGCTTTTACTCTGGTGTAGCCAATTAACTAGCGTCACCAATGCTTACGTTTGAAGGGGACAAATAAAAACCAGAGCAGAGCAAATCTGGCGCAGATCAAGTGTTAATGCTACAGATTTCTTCCAGTGTGCGTACAAAATAAAACTGAAGGACATTCTCAGACGTGATGATCTCGACTTGATGAAGTGTCCTGGAATCCATCACCTGCTTTGAAGCCTTTGAAGGCGGATTCTGAGGTCACGCAATAAGTGTTTGAGACGGAGCGAGAGAAAGAATGGAACAGATAAGTGTAGGAGAAAGAGGGGAGAAAGAAAGAGTGCAGTGTGTTTCTAAAGTTTAATGAGTTTCTAACCAAGGAAACGATAGCTTTGATCCTTTTCTTTATGTAGAACTGATGGCATGCATACAATCATGAGATTAGCGTGTTTGGCATAGCATTCGGTCCTGCCTTTGGTGTTGTGGAGAAAGTAAAATGTGAATAGAGTTGTAGAGGTCGCCTGTCTGTCTTCAGAGGTCACGCTGGATGAAACCAGCTGACACATACACAAGCAATAGATACGTCTTGCGGACCGATTATATAATAATGTACAGTAACAATCGATAATGTTTCATAAAGGGTATTAATACAAATCTTGCTGACTCTACTTTTTGTGTATTTGTAAATTTGCAGACTGGTTCAATAACGGAATAATGTGCCAAGCACTGACACGCAATACAGTCTGACGAAAAGGCCCCAATATCACCACGCTTCTCTGAGAACTGTGCTGATAAAATAAAGATGGACATCTGAAAACAGCTGAAAGCAGCATGGATAAATAAACGCTGCATCGTCCTTGAACAAAATAAGCTAAATTTTAACCATATTAATGCAGGTCATAAAGGCTAAAACTAAAGAAAAAGCAATAATTTAAATCCTTGTGAAAGCTATAAAAAGTGATTACAATTATGTTTTAATTTAAAATAATTTATTAATTTTAAATATTATTTTAAATAAACCATGCAATACAGACAGTAATCTATGTAATTTCTTGCATTCAAGTGTAAATAGACATGATGTTTTAGATTTAAAGTACTCACTTAAAATAAAGTCAAATAAACAAATGTAAATTAAAAAGTAAGATGATAAGTACAGTTTGGAAGCTATACAATTTTTTATTAATATCAGCTTTTGTTCATTTCCTAAATAAATGGCAGAATAAACTCCTCCCCCTCTGTTACTCTCTCTTCCTGTCATGTGGGGTCGTTTACGTCCAGCTTGTGATTTCAACATACTTCATTTTTTACTCTGTGCCTAATTCCTTCTGTTTCTCCAGCCACCAGACCCTAAATACAGAAAAGCTGGAGATTTAAATCTGTCTCTTTAACATTAGTCTGTCACTTCCTGTGTGACGGAAACAATACTGATGTTTCTTTTCTTTCTGATGCTCAAAAAAATTACATTAATTTCAAAGATGCTGCCCTTATCCTGTTGCTAGACTGTAATTACGTTACAGCCATTTAAGTTTTCTTCTTTTCTGCCCTGAGGAGGATCATTTGGGCTGTTTTTATGAGTCAGAGCGGAGGCCAATATTTCAGATCAAACAATAATTCATTCAGACTTGTTTCAACATTTTTGAAAAAGAACACGTGTGATTTTTAGAGTGAGAGAAAAAGGCACTATGAACACTATGAATGTTTGTGCCTCAAGCGCTAGTTAGTGCCTCCAGCCCTGATCTAAGCTCTTTCCTTCTATATTAGTCTGTGTGTATGCGAGGGCATACGTGGTCACATCAGACCATGTGTCTGTGTATAGCTGGGGGAGTGTCTCAGTGTGTGTGTGTGTGTGTGTGTGTGTGTGTGTGTGTGTGTTTGCTTCGAGCCAGTAAGCTTCCAGGAACATCTTGTCAGGGGCTTTGAAATGCAAGTCAGCACAAGACCAAAGTTTGTCTGTGCAAGCGTGGAGACATGTTTCCTTTTCTCCGAGGGAACCTGAATGACTTTTTTTCATGCAGGCAGATCCTGGGAGGAGCCAGGAGGTCTGTCTTAAAAACTAAAGACTACTGACAAGACTGTACAAGCTTTTCTATTAACAACTTTGTCTGTATGTTTTATCTTACCCTTTAAAGTGCAAAACCCCCCCAGCGGTGTCTGTTTTAACAATATAGCATATTACTCATAATAATCGACTGATTATAAGCTATTCTCAAACAGGAAAAAGATAAAGTTACTACCCGCAAATAAACATTCACTCTCAAACAGAAAGTGTGTGTGAGCAATAAAACCGATTTCTGTTGTTTCTCTGCCTTTAAAACACTAAAATCACTTTGTTTAAACTTCATAGCAGCTTTTCTCCTTCACCTGTTAAATGTCAGTGGACTTGTTGTGATGTCAGATTTTAGGATGTTTCTCATTGTTACTGGTTTATGGTCGCCATTGTTTCCAGACTGATGTGTGAAGTTCACAGTTTGACGCTGCATAATAATGGCTGATAGTTGTGGAACGAGGGAACCAGAATAATCTATTATTCTCCATAAACCCTTATTCCGGTTTGATCATGCACTGCAAATCTTTTAAATTCCTGGCATAAACAATCCCAAATCTAAAACATTCCAGACAAAAGCAAACGTGTCTACATTTAAAATCCATATTAATGTATTTTTTAGATTAATAAAAAGGAAAAACAATAAAGCTATGCAAAGAATAAAAAATATGATTATGATTTTGTCTTATGTTATTATGATTTTCCGGATATTATCCTTATGATATTTCAGTTCACGCATCTGATGGGTTCTTGTATTTGCCATATGTCACATTAAATGCTTAAACGCATGAGATTCGACCAAGTTCATTTCTGACAGGACAAACAAAAAAATCTTGCTAATAAAAGCTACATATGAAAAAATGTAAAATCGTTTTACTCCATTTAAAACTGTGTTGATTCCACCTCTTCATTAATATCCTATAATACTGCAACGTTTGCTGTGGGACAGATGCGTAACTCATTTTAAACAGCAGGGATACTGCCACCCGGCTTCACTGAGAGCAGTCTTGTTTGCATTGCGAGTGTCCAGGCTTTAGGAGCCATTGTGTGGATTTCCAAAGAAAATACAAGCAGCATCTATAACACTGTATAATCACGGCCTTTGTATGTTTTATGAATGCAACACATTTACAACATCCTCAAAGACACTTAAAACTTTTGGGTACAAATATATCCACAATCAAGTATTGTTATATTAGTTGTATTAATAATAAACCAAATTATTAATAATAACATATGACAATTTAGTGACTCTTGATATAAAGTAAACAGAGTCTTAATGTTATTAAACTACTAGACCTATTACAAAGCTTGTTTTTAATAGAAGACATAAATTATTGTAACAGCCACACCAGTCTGAAAACGCCTGTCTATTGTTGTCGAACAGATCTTGCTATAGCCTGTCTGCCCCACTGTCACATTTCCCCGCTCGCTGCCACTAGAGGGATGTATTTATTACAATATAGACACACAATACATGCTTAGAACAGATACATACCTTCGGTGAGCCATGTCTCCTGAAGTTGGCTTAAGTCCTGAAAGAGATCTGAAAGAAAAACACATTGTTTTTACACTGATCTATTCTTTACACTTATTAGCAAAATATACTTTATTTTCTTAAATATGCATTTGACAAAATGAACAAATCACCTATTTACAAGAAGAACTAGGCCTGGTGTATTGTCAGTATTTGTTCATAAATTGTCTTTTACTTTTAAAATATGGCCTGTTCTTGTCCATCTACGATCATCTGTTTATTGAACTAATATAAAGTAAAAAGTACATGTTTATTTTTAAGTTGTTTGTTACTGTACCTTCAGATTCCTGAGGGGGTAATTCGGTGTCCATATATTTCCTTTTCGTTGCCATTAACAGTCTATTTAGGGGCCCATTTCCTTGCGACCTCTACAAAACAGAAAGTACGTTTCATAAATGGAAATAAAACCAAACAGACTGTTAAATATTAACAATACAGCATAAATAGTAAAAATGGAACAATAAGAAGTCATTGTTACGATGCACAATGACAAGGTAGAAAAAAACAGAAAATATTGTCAGGACACGGTACTTTCTGGTATGTATTTTTAATGCCACCGTTTTCAGATCAGTTGGGCTTGATCTCTACGTACGTCAGATCAATTCTGTACCTTATATCTTACATTACATAACATATCTTACAACTTATTATTAAATAAGTTAAAGCACTAAAAAAGCATCATAAAATACATTGTAAGTTTAGTTTCCCTCGCTCCTACACACAACAACATCAGCTCAAATCCGAGAAAAACGTTTTGCTTGAACGATGTAACTTTACCTTTTGTGCCCAACGTGAGATGCATGAAAAATGATGTTTTTAGCTCTTTGCGACAGTTTTGCTTTGTTTCGGACCAAACTGAAAACAGCTTTAACGCAACTGCGCTCGCTTCAAACAAATCACATGCAACGACGATAAAGCAACAGCGTAACATCCCAGCATAACGCGCAACGGAGCTTTGAAGCGAATAAACCCATACTCACATTAGCTAAAGTATAAGGCACTTGCTGGTCCAGATATCCATCCATCTTATAATCCATGCCTTAACCGTTTGTGGTCATTTAGGCTGTGTTTTAATGAGATCCACGCAGACTGAGAGAGGGGAAGGAAGACGGACAGAGGCAACAGCAGCAGTTTGTGAATGGAGCGCGAGAAGGCTGCATACGTAATGAGCCCCATTCACAAAAAACACCAGCGTGCGTATAAACACAGACACACTCGCTCCTAAATCACAGTTTGGATACCACGGGAACTATTCTGGGATGCATCTGAGGCAGACAGCCATTGTTTGGGAAGGTTTTTGTGGTGTTTAAACATTTAAACTGAAACTTAACTGAGGTATATACCCGGTTCTCTGTTGGATGGTGGTGGGATTATTTGGTTTATAGGTAGTTGTTTATAATCGCCCTCTAAAAATATAAACAGAAAATATGATATATGGGCGTTTTTGTGGTACCGCGTTACGTCTGGCCACACGGCATTGGTGAAGGAAAAATATGACACTTTTTTAACATGTTTTAAAGAGCTGCTGACTTTAGTAGCTCGTCTCACTGTCGTATATTTGCCATCTGAAGGGATTTTGACCGGAATATGTTTTCTTTCAGGAGCTCAGATTTCGTGTCTTTGTCTGTATGAATGACCTTCTTATGAATGAAGCCTCGCAACACCTCCCAACCAATCAGGCTCGACGCTGAACAACGGAAGGCGGAGGTTACGTCGCTTCGGCCAATCAGCGCTCGAGAATCCCAAGGGTTTTCCCTACCGGGTTTCCAGTTGTTTTTCATTCACAAAAAGAGGAAAGTCGAGGAAGGGAAAAATGCCATTCATAAAAACTTGTCCCAGCAGGAATGTTTTATGGTTGTTTTCAGCGTTTGCTCTATTAACAACAGATACAGCTTGCAAAACATCACGTGGTCTCGAAACCCGACAGCGAGTGCGGAGGAGCGCGAGCGACAAACTGACACGCCGTAACACACATTTGTCTTTATTATTATACAACATTAAAGTCTAACAGGCAGAAAACAACAACAACAACAACAATAACGTTTTGTTGTATTAAAACGGCACAGGCTGTACGGAAAACAAGTTTAACTCAATACTGTTTGGCCATTTTACGCCATTCTTGCGGACATTTTGGAGAAGCGCAGTTTGCGTCTTTAAAAAGTTGACTAGACCCAACAATAAAACTGAGGTAATTTGTCATAAACTATAATTTATATGGACAAGGAAATTAAAGTAAATGACCGAAAGATTAAGAATAATATCGTGTGGTTTTGTGTGGTATATTCTCACGTGTTCAGCACTTCATAGAAAAGTACATTGTTGTATTATTTAAGTTATTTAAAGTTTTTTAAACACACTTATCATGACGTGAAACGTGGCATATGGCAGATACTGTTTCTCTTGTTGTTTGTCAGGCGACTTTCTGAACCTGAACTGCGGGAAAAAACCTGGACTGTTTGTTTTCAGTCAGCGTCATTCAGCCATGTGATGCGAGAGATGGAGGGATATAAGAAGGTGAAGGTGTTTTTTACACGCATGTATACACACACACCCTATTACTGAACAAAGCACTGTTTTTCTCATGTGTTTCTGATTTAAAAAGAGATTTTCTGAAGCTTACTTACTAAAGTCTAGTAACTTAAGTCAAAACACTGTTTTAAAATGGGGGTTTCAGTCATATTGTAAAAAGCAGTTCCCAGCAGAGGTTTTCACAAGCCCCTAATGCTTTAAGCAACAGTACATACAAATACAAAACTTTTTATTTTTTATACTTTTTGTACTTTTTGTATTTTTTATTTTCTTTTTTTTCCATAAATTTGAAGACAATAGATGAAGCCATGGCTGTCACTGGACACTGACTGTACTTTGAACTCCTGCTGGGATTTTCATTAACTCTCATGCCAGGACTGAGCCTTGTGTTCCAACCATGAAACGTATGCTCACATTTTTCTTGCCAAATATTTATCTGTCCTCCTGTCCTCCTAAGTGTTTGTTTATTGGTAATATCACAACAGGCATAACTTCAGGCCTTTTAAAATAACTTAGTCTTGTGTATTTAATAATGTAACTTCCTATTTCAACAGTCACATACTTTATAAACTATTTTGTTTGTGCATGATGTACCTTTGAGATCCTTTGTGTATTTTGAGCACACCTAGTTTTTCAAATACATATTGAACTGGGAAGAACATATATCAAAAGGGATTATTTGTAGCATGTGTCAGTACTGTTGCTGTCTAAGAATGACCATAAGTATATATCTGTTTTTTTATGTATCTGTATTAATCCCACGTTTAAGATCATATTTAATAAGCTCATAGATAGATAAGATCATAGATAGATAAGCAGCCATTGGTGTCCAGTGAGGCTTGTAGCATTTTGAGTAAACAGGAAGTTAAGTGTGTGCACAGGCAGGCGTTTGGTAAGGTGTTGACCCAGGGTTGTTTACAGTGCGCTGGGGTTGTGAGGAAGGGCAGCCCTCGGGCTGGGCCATGTCAACTGGAAGGAGATTCCCAGTGCAAACAGCGGCGTGTGAAACTCGGGAACAGGGTGTTTCGGCGACAGACCTTTTCTTCGATCCTCTACTGAACACTACAACTAAAAATAAGTCTTACAGAAACACTGACCAATGTCTTATCTGACTTCCTTTGAATGCCACGCTGCCAAAATTGGACTCCGGGTTGCTTTGTATCCTGTGCTGCAGAAATCAAGACGCCTGAGACTGTAATCTATGAAGTTTTACCTTATGAACAGCATATATGCTAAAACATAAGCAGTTGTTATATTAGAGATGTTTTTATCTAATGCTGTCAGATTAATGCAGTAATATAAAGTCATATTTTGAAGCTAAAACAGTTACTTTAAAGTTTGCATTTATTCATTTGGCAGACGATTTTATCCAAAGCGACTTAATGTAAATTCACCAAATTTTTTGGTATGTGTGTACTCTGGGATCAAACCCACAACCTTTGCACTGTTAAGGCAATGCTCTACCAGTTGAGCACAAGAGCACCCCTTTTTACAGCTAACGAGGGGTTATGTTAATTTAATTTTAATTTATACCTGTTACTTTTAGCTCTACCCATGTTTGTGGCATTGAACTTATTTGCGCTTAAATGTAAAATGTTTTCCAGTAATTATTACGTTTTTTTCCGCTATGAAAATGGCTAATGTGAAAACTGACATGGTGGAGAGGAGACACACAACAGATGAGTCTGACCCGCCACAGTAAAGCTGTAAATCATGTGTGGTTTGATGCCAAATTTACACTTTTTGGCACCGGGTCTTTCTGTCACACTGTCTCTGCCGGCTGCTGCCCACCAGCTCACAAAAACGATTCCCTTCTGCTCCTGCTGGAAAACCCACCAGTGTGACACACAATAAGATGGTTTCAGCTAACAGGGAACGTTCTCAGAACATTGGCTTGTAACATTATCTCAAAGTTTTGAAAATGTTCTTGAGCAACATTATTGAAACTGTGTATAAAATATTGTGAGTTACTGAGATGTTTTAAAAACATTAAAGAGTTAAACAAATGTTTGCATAATGTTCTTTGAATAATGGTCTAACTGGACTGGACTGGACTTTCTAGAACATTTTTGACAATTTAATATTAAGAAAACGTTCTTACAACCTAAAACTCTTAGCTGGAATCATGCGTGTT
Organism: Yasuhikotakia modesta; assembly: GCA_036877545.1. Lineage (NCBI taxonomy): Eukaryota > Metazoa > Chordata > Actinopteri > Cypriniformes > Botiidae > Yasuhikotakia > Yasuhikotakia modesta. The sequence continues at coordinate 8,352 of JBAJNP010009791.1, read as the reverse complement.
TGTAGGTGTTTGTCTTTGCGTCTTAATGTGTGCATATCATTGTGAGTTCCCTACTTTGTCTACAGCTGAATCTGCGTTTGTGTCTCAGACAGTGAGTGTGTGTCAGGTTGTCTAGGGTTTTGTGAGTCTGATGGGCATTTGTGTGTTCTTTAATACAGGTCCTCCACTATTACTCATTCCTGCTGGGTTTCTGGCTGTTGCCAGGGTGCCTGTCTATGTCAGACTAGGCAGGAAATGCCTCTGCTGGCATCACACTGGCCCAGCACCTGGAGCCCCAATCTCCTGCCTCTGACAGAGGCCTGCTTGTTTGTCAACAGGCCCTCTCCCTGTTAAAGTCAGGGTCTCTCCGTAAGCTCTGTGCCACAGAAGATCAATCAGACTGGCACAATGGTCTCCTGCTTTATAGGCCCGTCCACCATCTAGATCTTTCTGATGCCCACACAGCTGCACCAGCCCAGCTGAATGTATACATCCGACACAATGACCTTTTCCTCTTATTCCATCTGACAGCTTTTCTCTGGCTGCCAGCAGCACATCAGGAGTCCGCGGAGAAAGACAATTTTGTTTGTTCTAAATCTGGTGGGATAGGGGTTGTGCGGCGACACAGAGGAGTGTTGTTAGCGTCTCTCACAATGTGGCTTTTGTTTAAATTCTCAATTGTTGGTTCAGCCAACTAGATGACATTTCCATTTATAACCCATTTTTCCAGGCCATTTCCATGCTAATTTTGGAACAAAACAAAATCACATGTACATCAGCTATAGTAAGCCACTTGTGTGTGGGAACATAAGAGGACAGACGGGGACCGCAAGTGTTGAAACAATTTAGTTTCTGTGTAGATACTAAACAAAGATGCAAAGAATCGCTTATGATTTTATATATATATATAATACATGTATACACACACAAATATATATTTATATATAAACACACATTCACACATTTACTTATCTAACTGAGGAAAAAAGTAAACTTTCTTGCATTTTTACAATTTTCAAAAACTATGAAAGATTTTTATAGTGTTTTACAAATTATGATGCCCCCACACACACATATATATTTATTTATATATATATATATATATATATATATATATATAGGAATTTCTGGATAAATAATATAAATGACACTGACAAGCAACATGTTAATATGAGCTTGTGTGCACATAACGCAGTTCGCTTGTATTCACATTACAGCAATTCCACTCCATAATCCTTTTTCCCACTTTGGGTATTCTGTAGGGATTGCAGTCAGTATAAGATTTTGGATTGTAATTAGTCTGTCTGCGTACAAACGCAGCAATATAAACAACGTCTCCAGATTTTCCTCTAAAACGAACACCAGCCCGTTTGGGAGTACAAACATACAGGTTTGAGTGTTTAGTTTAGGCTTATCCGGTTTTGTGTTGTCTGATAACATTCAGCTTGGCCACAGATGTACAACTTGACACCCTCCAGGAGCTGAGAAAACGTGTGAGCTGGGTTTCCTAAATTCTGTATAATGTCTCACACCATTAGCATTCATTTGTATGTTAAACTTTAATCAACAGGAAAGTTTGTAAAGTAAACACTAACGCTTACAAGGTCAGTGTAAAGTTAAAGGTTTGAGTCACTTCAGTCTCTAAGGAGAACAGCCTGTATCAATGAACAGTACAATGCACGACTGATCTGGGATCTGTGCGTCCGCTCCAAGGCAAAACACAGTTTATGTGTTGTGTGTGGCCCTCTGTAAATAACTGCGTACTTTATCCAAACCATGGTAATTATGGTGGTCATGTATGTTAGGAATGGTGTTAAGGTTGTACGGTGTTAAACAGCGACCTGTGTTGTGCTCTGATCATGAGGCAGCTGGTATCTGCATGGCTGGCATATGGGGTTTGTTCTCTAGTACAGTGGCTTTTGTTTATGTGAGGAATTCATGGCTGAATATGTTCCTACAGTCCTCATTATGAAATATGTACACATTAAAACATGCTCTATGTTCTCTGCAGATATTGTGTGTGTGTGAGGGTGTTTTATTTTCTCTTAAAAACATCACAGTTTACTGTTTAAATTAGATGAGAAACATTCATTGACTATTTAATGGCTCTGTTGTGTCCAATTGCTCCACAGAATGCATGTCTAACAGCGGGGCATGTTGTCCCTGCATTATACTGCTATTTTAAACAAACTCTGCCCTTCATCGCAGCAGTACAGCATGTGGAGCAGTCTGTGACTGATCTCAGACCTCTGCCTAATGTCAGTAAATGAAGTCAGTGGTATTTGAAAGCATGAGCTCATTTTTCCATTCATGGTGCACAGAGGGCCAGTGTAAGAGACACCTTCACTCTGAGTGAGTGAGAGAACCTCATCTACTCCAATTTAGATCATTAGAGGAGAACACACCATCGTGTTTTCTCACCTTCCCGAAACTCTACAGCAACGCCCCCTCACACACACACAACAAACGCACACACACACACACACACACACAATCATACATGCATATTTAATCGATTGTATATGATCAGATTCAAATTCACTTCCTTGTGCTTTTTACCAGTAATCTGATTGTAATCGTGGGTCTGGGGTGGGCTGTATATCGAACCGGTTTGCACACAACATCAGAACCGTCTCCATCACCCTCCCTGCAAACACAACCTTATCCATCACCCTATGACATCAACCCTTGTCTCGGTTACACATCCTCCCCAGTGTCCTGATGGCTGAGATAACGCAGGAAAGTCACTGATTAGCTGGGAATCTCGTTACATGGAGCAAAAAAGGAGCGACTGCTTCTCTCTGTGTTCATTTTCACAGAACGGTATCGGATGCTAAACCCTACCGTGACCCCAGCAAAGCGAGGATCTAAATTCATCCCGTTTCAAATAAAGAACAAAGTCTGTGCCGTCCAACTTTGATCTCTGTGATGTTCAGAGGTGTTGATTCAGTTGAGTTATAACAGTGGACATCTGATGGTGGCTTCATTTAGCAGTAGCATATCACACACTGCATGTGTAGAGTTCACCTGCTTTATCCTGTCTGAATAGAATTCATCATAGATCATTCATCAAACGTGGACCTCATAGAATACAACACACTTTCTGTAGAGTGGCTACATAGATGTTTCTGCAGAAGGTTGGTTAATGTTATCTTAAAGTTCAATTAAAGTTATTAAAACATTCTTGCAGTAATAATTTAAATGTTATATATCATATTATATATTATATGTCAAAAATGTTAATGTAAATACTTCATGGAACATTTTAAAAGGTTACAGAATTAAAAATGTTTGAAACAAGCAATACATTATTACAACAATCCTAGCACTTTTTAAAATAACATTTTTTTTACTTAATGGACATTTTTGGAAAACATTTTTACAACCTAAACTTGTACAACCTAGCTGTTGTTTGTGTGTGGGTGTGTGTGTGTCTGTGCGTGTGTGTGCGTATGGGTGGGGCCGTCTGACTGCATGAATATTTAGCTATTCAATTACACTTGTCATTGCATAATCACTGCAGATTCAAAACAAGTCATTTAGCCATTTGTTATTTAAGCTTTTCGGAAAACCTGTTTGTGTACGGCACCGTAGTCCGTGGGAGAATACCTGAAGTGGGATTCATTTCACACATGTGACCCTATTTACTGACACTCAAATATTCCATTGTGGAAGCACACATCAGATTGGTGCACAAAAATTACAATGTAATTTTCTCTGCAATCAAGTGAAAATCTCATGTGATCTTTTAAAAAATTAGGCTACTCCTGTTTCTGTTTGCCAGGGACAAAGTGCCAAGGTTAATCTCAGCTTTGTTATTCTGTATGCCCTCAACAGAATAGTTGGGCACATCGTCTTTCATTCTGGCTATCGTATCTCATTTAGTCTTGGGCAATCTGGGCGCTAGAAGCGTCTCCTGTTACCCATAACTGAGAATCCGGCTAGTGCCATGGCGAAAGTCAATACTAGCCCTCTAATGCGCAAAGGTGGTAAATACGCTCGTGTCATTGAGCAAAGATCAGCGTGAACAAACAGTCATGTGCTTCACCTCGTCATCATTCTGAGCCCAATTATTCTCCATATATAAATGGATGTCGTAGGAACAGATGGGTCATTCACCAAAAGTGCTTGATAAGGTTTATTGCTGTATCGCTCAGCAACAGAACCCAGCTAAATAAATCCAAAGGCCTCTGGTAAACATTTTCGAAGCCTAGGTGGTTTTGCAAAGGCACCTGACTACTGCTACATAAACCGGAGCTGTCTATGTTTATAAAAAGAAGACAAACACATAAGATTCTGTGCTGAGGGAGCCACAAAGCTCTGAGCTATTTTGGTTACTTATGTTAGTAGTTGGTTTGATGAAATAATATCAATACATATTCGTGCTAAAAAAGCAATACTGTTTTAAGACGATATATATATATAGTATAGATTTCTATATATATATATAGAAATGAGTTTGCATGTGTTGTCCAGGTTTTACACAGTAAGGTTACACTATAACTGTACAAGGACCCTGACAACGATGTTTAATGTTGTGTAGATGGTGCCACCATGTGGTCATTGCTAGAATATTCTGTCCCTTGTTATCTCTCTTCGAGGAAGTCAATACTGACAACTGTACGTTATTTATCTTATTTTAGTTATGCTAGGATCATATTACCTATTTAATACCTTTTAATATGATCATTGTTGATCATATGTTTTTAATGCTTTGTTGTGACTGTATAGGTTCACTTTCTATTCTGAGACCCAGACAAAAATGAATCTATTTAATGCATAAATAGAATTATATGATAAGGTTAACCATCGTTTAAATAAATGTTTTTTTTCTATTTAATCCATTCAACTACTGAATTTGCGTCCTAGCAATATTTGTACATTTACATACTTTGTCCCCTAGAGGGCAGAACACGCATGAGTCTCTGTAGCCCTGAAACTGGACAAAAATAGCTCCTGTTTTCAAGGCATATTAACAGGTAAATCTCACATAAATCTTGAAAGAGTGTTTGTTTTAAATTGGGCTGATAAAGCAACATTTGATTTGTGACAACAATTTATTTTTTACTTTTTATAGAACCTTGAAAGAACATTAGCCAACATTCTGAGAACATTCCCTGCTAGCTGGAATTAACCTGATATGAAAAAAAACAGAAGTCTGTGTTCTTACTAATAATGAATCAAACCTGAGTTATTGTGCAATAAGATGCAATAATGTCTTTCACAGAGCTCAACTATTTGTATGTGTGAATAAATCCAATCCAGGGAACATGTAGCATTGAACTTTCAAAACCAATCAGACCTCAAGCTGTGATTGTACACAGAGACACACGCATCCCATAATATTACTACACTACATAATAACCTAGCAAAACAAATCTGTCCAAAACAGGGACATACAATACTTGTGACTTTTACCAGGTTGTAAATGTTTTAAAGTGCCGGGCAGGTCTGCACATCATTTATTAGACCACAACAACATCCTATTTCTGTGTTTTTTCTCCCAGCATGAATTTGCAGTTATCATTTCCTAATTTTCTTCTTCGTCTTCTCCACATGCCTCCCATCTCCTCATGCCTGGTGAAATAGGACAGGAAGCGGAGCACAAACCACACGGGCAGGGTGAAGCCCACAGGGTCTGCGGGCGATACCGGCAGCTTCTTGGATCAGAGCTGCGTTTTGGCGGTATTATATTTAGTGTTGATGAGGAGACAGGAGAACATCTGGAGGAGTAGAGCGACACTTGATTGGCTGGGTGCTCGCAGTAGCTGACAGGTTCTGTAGTTTTTCCCTTGTCTGTTTGCTGTGGAACATTTTTATATTCATATATCAGACTTAAAAATGAGGTTGTGTCACTGTTCTGAAGCCTCTGTGTGTGTGTGTGTGTGTGTGTGTGTGTGTGTGTGTGTGTGTGTTGAGGAAAAGGCTGTTGTGAGGTAAATTCAAAACAAAAATCACAGAGGAGCCATGTTTGTAAATCTTATTCTTGTCATTTTTCTGACGTTTTTCTGTGATGAAGCATGTTAGCTTTTGTTTTTCTCACATCTCAATGTCTTTCTCCCATCCAAATTTATTTTAGGGAAAGTTTTTTTAACAGGAAATTATATTAAAACTGAAATATTACAACAACAATGTGATTATTTTATAAAAAAAACTATTTTATTTGTATTTATTTATTAAATAAAGGTTTTTCTCTTATATTTAACAGATACTACAATTAATTTAAATTAAAACGCTGAGATTACATGTTGATTTCCAGGGAACACACAGCCTGGTAACATACATACAATGTATATGATTCATACGTTGCATAACTTCATTAGAAAATAATATGATGTCATCAAATGCCTAAAATACCTCATTCCATATATTTTCAGGCCTCACAAAAGAGCGACTCTGCAGCAAGTGTTCAGACGTGCCCCCCTGTTGTGAGGACAGACCCCCACTCTGCCCTGCGTTGGCCAGCCTGAAGCGTCAGCACACCCGCTGGGTCGGGGCTGTTTATCTCTTCCGAAGCGCCCGTGATTAATGAGGCCCTGAACACATCCTCTTTCCCTTAAACCAGCTGAATAAACAGCCCTCGTTATTCCAGCCCAGCCCTGCCTGGGAGCTCAGCTACAGGTTGCCAAAATCCCTGGTTGTTCTGCAAAACTCCCCAAGACCCCCTGCCTCTCTCCTGGGAGAGTCCTGTCACGCACAGGGGGCAGCAGAGGGCGATCAGGGGCAGGCGGGACCATGGTGCTTTGGTGTGGAGAAGGATCCAGCTAGCAGGGAAAGCAGGTATCAGAACATTGGCTAACGTTCTCTGAAAAGTATCCATAAACTTCTTGCAGTAACGTTAGTATAACGTTTTCCCAGCATTACATATCACATATCAAAAACATTATTCTTAAGTAGTTAGTAAACATTTTAAAAATGTTACAGAATTGTTTGAAAAACATTCTTCATCATAACCTAGCGATAACGCTAATACAGCTTCTAAAACCTGTTTCTAAAACTTTTAAAATAATGTTTTTAGGGTTTTTGTTACTTAATGGAAACATGGAATTATGGAAACATAATTTTGTTACCTAAAATTGTTAACTAGGGATATAGAAACAACAGAACATATATTTCATTCTGTTACATCATTTCTATAATTAGCCGTTTCCTCAGAGCATTTACTGGTGCTTTTAGAAATTATTCACTTGACTTTAGTTTTCTGCCATTTGACCGTTGAGCTAGTTTGCGCCGCTTTTATTTGGCACTGAGTTAGAAGACTGATTACTGCATTTCTCCGTCTCGACACACTGGTGAAGCAGATCAATATCACACAACAAAACCGCTGCCATTCTCACTTGATTCCAGCACAAACAGTATTCCAGCTGGAACTGAGAATTAGCTTTTCACCCTGTTGTTTTTTTTATTAGCGTGGCCTTTGTTTGGAAAGAAAGATTCACATCCTTATTTTTTCAGTTTTCTTTATTAATAACGATCTTTTTTCATGAGAATTATCCCGATTTTCCCTGTGACTCAGAATCTCATCCACTTGTTCAGTTGTGGAGCCCATGTGGGCTCAGTTTATTTGTTTAGCGAGGGCTGCGGTGCTAAACGTTTGTTTCTCATACAGCGCTCTGGTGTCAAAAGTTGTACTCTCCACCTGGCGGGGGGCTTTCCGCAGTGAGCGCACAAGCTTTACGGAGGCCGTTCCCTCTGGGTTCCTCTGAGTTTTATGTGTTTTTCGCTCGCTTCACATTCAGGCCATTTGTCCAAAAGCATTTCCTGCTTTCTGTCTGTTTGTGTTTCTGTCCGTGGTGTCCAATCTCACACCTTCCAAACTGAAGCTGATCATTGAGTTTGACTGATGACTGGTTCTTTACAAGCCCGCGTCACACAAATGTGTGGGGAAGAGATCGCAAAGCCGTTACACACGGCCAATTGCACCCATTATAAAGAGCAGTCTGGACTAAAAAACAAACAGAAGTTTGACAGACAAAGGTTCTATAACAAACAAATGCTGAGCTTGGCACTCCTTTCAGATATAATGGGGCTGTTTGATCAGCATGTCAGATTCACACTTTGTTTGTTTCCATATGTTGTCTAGTGTCTGACAAGAGATGCATCATGAGTGTTCATTTGTATAAGATCTTCTTTACCTTCAGCTCCTGAAACTATCAACTATCAGGCCTATTATATATATATATATATATATATATATACATATATATACACACACACACACACATACATATTTATATACATACACACATATTGTATTAATGTCAATACATTTTTACTATGTTTTTAATATTTAAAATATTTATTAATATGACTAATCTTTTGTTATGCATAGAAATGTTCCTGCTGTTAGTGTGTGTGTGTGTGTGTGTGTGT